>CAUYSK010006184.1:0-105964 GCA_963575035.1 Avahi laniger
TAATTTCTTTCTATTTTTGGTAGAGATGAGGTCTCGCTCTTGCTCAGGCTGGTCTCGAACTCCCGAGCTCAGAACGATCCGCCCACCTCGGCCTCCCAGAGAGCTAGGATTACAGGCGTGAGCCACCGCGCCCGGCCCTTATCTATCTAATCTTAAATCTATTTAGAATGCTTACTTATTTTTTATAACATGTCCAGATTCACAGGAAGAAAGAAAAAAGACAAATTAAGAATGGGTTACCTCTGTGCATTTTGACTGTAAAAACAGGTATCTGGCTTATTACCCAACATGATTCCTTAGTTAGGATGTCTTTCATTAGAATCTCTGAGACAAAAAACATTAGACACAGAGTGTCAGAGTATTTTCAAAGTTTTTTTTGGTAGGGAAAAAAATATAGGAATATAACATATTCCATTATTTTGCTTCTGAATTCAAGTTCTCTTGTTAATTTTACTTGGTGTAAGACTTTTAAGAAAAAATGCTTTGACATTATTCACAAAAAGAAATAACTGGACAATAGAATACATGAAAACTATTATATATTTCATTGGCAGTCAAATAAATGTAAATTAAAGCAACCATAAGATATCATTTTTCATCTATTGGACTGGCAGAGATTAGAAAAATTTGAAATCCTCAAAGCTGAGGAGAATGTAAGGAAGCATTAATACTATACTATCATATATTGATGGCCATGATGCGAAGTGATACAGTTTTTCTAAAGGACAATTTTTCAACCTTTATCAAAAACTCTTAGAAATATGTTCAAACTCTTTACACAAAAATTCCATGTCAACAAATTTAGCTTCAGAAAATAATCATACAAATATATGAAAATCTAATTATAAGGATGTTCATCCTTATGGATGCTGATTATAACAGAAGTAATGACAAGAACCTAAATATCCAACCACAGAAACTTTATTAAATTTTGGTGAATTTATATAATGAAATACTATGTAGCCTCTATAATTGTAACACAATTAAACACTTACTGGAAAGACATACAGTGCTGGGTAAAAATATATAATGTTAGGTAAAAAAGTAATTATGAAGCCATGGGGAGTATGGCTCATTTTTGGTAAAAAGATGTAGGTATGTATGCATACATATTTATATGTATAAATATATATGTGGAAAACAAAAATCTCAAAAGAGATATACCAAAATGGCATGAATAGTGAGTTTGGGGAATATGATTTTGCTTATCTACAATAAATAGCTTTTTATTTTATAACAGATATGTAGACTGCGAAATTAAAAACATTAAAATATTCACATATTAAACTTCATTTTAAAAGTACAGATTTTGAACACTGAGGAGTTAGCACTGAGAAATACAATTCCCGATAAAATATAAAGCAGCTTCTACTTTATAAATAAATAAACATCTGAATTATAACAATAAAATATATGTTCACATTGAAAAATAAATATGGTATTAAAAAATTTTTAGACATACCAGCAGTTTATTATACTTTTCTTCTTGGCCATAATGAGTTAGAGTTCCATCTGACAAGGATTTTCTCAGAGAAAATACTATCATTGGTGGTTAAGTACTCAACTGAAGACTTGGCTTCAAATACAACTAACGATGTCATACACTCAACCTACACCATCATCCTTGAAATATGTGAGGACAGAATTAAATTCCTCTCATGACCTATTTTTACTAGTAAACTTCTCAAGCGCAACCGTGTATAGTTCAGAGGTAAGTACATGGCCCCTGGAGTCAGAGTTCAGTAGATTCCTGGTTGTATATTCTTGGAAAACCTCTGTAAGTCTCATCTAAGTTTCCTCATCTGTGAGAGGAGAACATCCTAGCCTAGAGTAAACACTAGAGTATTTTAGTGAAGAAATTAGTTGGCATAGCTGATGTCCAGTACAGGGCTTGACTCAGGAAAGAAACTTAAGAATACTAATGACTCTCTTCCCCTAGCTTTTCTTAGCTTTGTTTCATCTACAAATTTCTGCCACGCAGAACTTAAGTCCACACATTTTCCGAGACTTCTATTTCACAGAACAGACCACATCAGATTTACAAGCAGCTCAACAGCCTGGGCTGATTTTTCCTTCCTTTTCCTCACTCTGTACATCCTTTATTGCAGAGGCTGTCAAAGAAAGATTCTCACATCAGTGGTAGTGCAACAGACACTCCAGGTGATTTATGGGCTGGTCAAAAGTAGAAAGTACATGTATAAGGTTCCCATCCAGTAAAAGGAGAAAAGAATTATTAGATTTACGATGGCTTTACTACTGAAAACCTATCAAATGCAAGCTCCGGGTGGTCACCAGTGCTACCAGCTCAGTAAACTTGAATAAAATGTATTGTGTAATGTAGTAAGGAGAATGAGCTTTGGGGCTAGACTCCCCAGGTTTAAATCCTGACACCATGATTGTTGCATAATGCTGAACAAGTTAGTTTCTTTGTGCCTTTGTTTTTTCATTGGTAAAATGAAGATAATTATAATTATTACTTACTGCTCTAGTATCAAAGCACTATCCAACCATTAATGGAAAGGAGGAAAAAAGAGAGAGCAGGAGGAAAAAAAAGGAGGGAGAGGAACTACAGAAAGTCATGGTGAAGGTCTATTCTTATTCTTGTTTTTGAAAATTGTTTACTCCAGCCCACAACTCAAAGCTGTTTTATTTTCCTGTGCATTGAGAAGTTACGTCAGGGCCAGATGGCAATTCTTTCTAAGTAGCCAAATAAAACAGAGTCAGTATCCTCAGGATGATTTCCTTTGTTACATTAGAAAACAAATGCTAACGGAGATAGTATTTATAATAGTCAAATGACTGAATTATAGGCAGTAAAAAGGAATATAAAGACATCTTAAAGCATATAATCTTCGCTTAAATAAATGAGTTATTCCATGTTCTGAATGTACTGCACTATTGTACTTTCTTTTGACATGAACATAAATGACATTTCATTAATCAGTTTTAGTAATAGATTATTATAAATACTTCTTTACTAAATTTTCTTGGCATGATATTTAAACCTCTGTGGGTCACACTTTCCATGCTAGTGCATGTGCATTTTATGTAAGCAGCTGTACCCTGGAGGCACCAAAACTCAGAGCTCTACAGCTAGGGCTATAAACTCTGCCTTGGTGAGGCTTCCTCTGCCTTTAGCCTGACTTCTGGGCTTTGGCTCCGGCTCCGGCTCCAGCTCCAGCACCAGGCTACGTCTGGTTCTCTGGGTTCTGGTGTTAGCCCTGGCCCAACCTCACTCCCCCGTTTCCACCCATAAAACATGGTGTTTTATATTATATTAAAACATATACCACAGAAAGGAGACAATAAGGAGGGATGAGGAAAAGCAATGAAACAAGTAAAAAGCTGGGATTGGGTAATAACCTGCAATTTTTCACGTTGTTTCCTTTTATACACTATCAGTCCTGGGCAGTTGTCTATGCTAACAGAATAGACATGCATTCCTAGATATGTATATTTAAGAATATTATATGTATATATACATATAATCATACATATTGCTAAAAATGGATGAATACTTCATACTGACCTTAGGGGGTTTAAACGGATAGTCTGGTGAAAAGGTAATATCAAGAAAGAACACCCCTCCTTCATAGACAGATCCTGGGGGTCCCAATATAGTTGACCTCCATTCATAAATGTTGTCTCCTTTGGGTCCAGCACTGAAATAAGACATACAAATGAAATGTGCTTAGAAATTATATAAAGCCTGGAATTTAAAAAATCTATTTATGGTAACAATAAATTGAGCAATTCCATAAAAACAAAACGAAGTTAATAGATTCTTTATTACAATTCATACTGTCAATATCATCGTTACATAAATGAAATTTGTTGATATTACTTAATAAAACAGAACCAAAAAGATCCTGTTTTGTCATTCACAACCCTAAGTGTATGTTACAGAAGAATCTAAGGATCATGAGCCAGAGGTAAGGAAAACAAATGTTTAATAAAAGTATGAAATTATTTGTCAAGTCAAAGAGACAAAATTTCAAAATGAGAAAGGCTGTTGGAGCACAACTACTCTAACCCCTTTGCTAACAACTGAGAACACAAATGAGGTCTATGGAGATCAGTAAATATGCATCATGCAAAGACTCAGCTCAAATATCATACCCCATCTGAATCCCCCCCCTTTTTTTTGTAAGACAGGGTCTTGCTCTGTTGCCCAGGCTGGAGTACAGTGGCATGATCATAGCTCAGTGCAACCTCCAACTCCTCAAGCTATCTGCCCTACCTCAGCCTCCAAAGTGGCTGGGACTACAGGCACGTAGCACCATGCCTGGCTATTTTTTCTATTTTTTTTTGTAAAGATGAGGTCTCGCTATGTTGACCAGGATGGTCTTCAACAATCCTCCTTAAGCAATCCTCCTCCCTCAGCCTCCAAAGTGCTGGGATTATGGATGTAAGTCACTATACCTGGTCTCTCCATCTAAATCTTTCTTTCTCCCCAAAGGACTCAGGACCCATAAATCAGAGCAGTGAGGTCTGAGGCTGATAAAATGTATCATTTTGTTTTATAACTATGTTTTGTAACTATTGCAACTATTGCTTCTTTTGTCCCTCCCTAGAATTTCCTTGAGGAGTAGGTTTTGCCTTGCCCTTAGTGCCTAGTAAGGAAATGTTCCTCAGATGATAGCAAAGCAAGTAAAGAAGCCACATGGTTACTAGCAGCAAACCTATATCTCTGACTTTCAGAGAAATTTGCTGGGGAAAATGAAGCCCACATGAGTCAAGTGAATTTTGTTAGTTCTCTCAGGTGAACAGATGGACAAAATAAGATTAGGATTCATTTTTCCAGTGTTCTTTTTGCTTTAATAAGGCATTACCTACATCTAATAGCTAGAAATTCTCCTACACCCTATAGCACAGTGGGCAACACTATTAAGGTGCTTGGGAAAGAGTTTATTGCCAACAAAGATTTAGCTTCTTTTCCCTCTTATTTTGAAATCAATTTATATCTACAAAAATCTATTGTTGAGCAACCATTTTATCATGAATAGCCATTTATGATAAAAAGAAAAAACTCACAAAATTGGAATAGAAGGAAATTTCTTTAACCTGAAAAAAGACTTCTATCATGAATCTCATAGCAACTACCGTATTCTATGGAAAAATATTAAAAGCATTCCCTTTCAATTGAGGAACAAGACAAGAATGCCCACTATTTTTACTTCTAATCAGTACTGTACTAGAGATCATATTCAGCAAAGTATGAAAAAAAAAAAAGAAAAAAGAAAAGGTATATGGATTGGAATGGAAGAAATAGGGCTCCTAGCATTTGTAGTATTTATGTTCACAGAAAAAAATACAAAAATATATATAATTAAACTTAATAAAAGAGTTTAGCAAAGTGGCTAGATATAAGATCAATATCCAAATATCAATTTCATTTCAATATGCCGACAAAATTAAAAATGAATTTTTGAAATGAGTTACACCAGTATTAAAAATACAAGAAACTTATGAATAAATTTCATAAAAGATATATAAGGTCTTTATGGACAAAATTATAAAGCCTATTGACATACACTCAAGAGAGCTAAATAAAAAGAGACAGATACCAAGTTTATGTATAGGGATGTAACATGGGAGGGAGGCTTAACAAGACTAGCTCCATTTTGCTGACCCCCTGCAGTAACATCCTTTAGCTTAAAAGCTTCTGCTTAGCTGCACGTAGGCCAGCTAATTATAGGAAGAATTTATTTTGCAGTTCAACTCTAGAAGATGATAACCATCCTTTTCCCAAAACTAACTCCTGGGGAGATAAGGAAAGTATGTACACAAGTAACAATGCTATGTTAAAGATTTATAGGAACATCTTGCTCTGACCTACATCCTCCAAAGTTAACTGGCCAAGAACAATGAAGTTTTACAACCTACTCGGACTCTCTCTGACGCCCAGAGGTCTATAGTCCTTAGTTGCAAGCCGCCCGCCCTCAACGTAAAAAGGAGCCTAAAGTTCATATAACTTAGGAAGGTTCTTTAGGACATTAGTCCTCCATCTTCTTAGTTTGCTGACTCTCCTAATAAAAGTCATTTTCCTTGCACCAACATCTTGTCTTTGGACTTACTTACTGGCTGTCCTGTGGCGAACGGTACAAGCTTAGATACGTTATAAGGAGACTCAATATCCTACAGAAGTAAATTTACCCAAACTGATCTATTACAATTCCAATCAAAGTTTAACAGTTTTTAAAAATTGAAACTTTACAAACTGATTCTAAAATGTGTTTGGAACCTCATAGAAACTCCTCAAATTTTTCCACGCACATATGGAAACCTGATTTATACCAGAACTGATGGGACTAGGAAAATAGTTTTTGTATTTGGAAAACAGAGAAATTGAATTTTTATCTTTAATAAATACACAAAACTCTCCTGCAGAAGGATTAAACACTTAAACGCATAAGTCAAAATTTTAGAGTTTGACTGATGAAAGTGACAAGGCAAGCCGACAAACTGAGAAAAGATAGTTGGGTCATATAGAACCAACCAAATTCTAGTGTACAGAACATACAACTTCCTAAGAATCAATAAGAAGAAGCCTAACTTCACTAAAAAAAGACATGAATAGACATTTAAAAAAAAAAGGAATCACAAATGGCCAACATGAAAAATGCTCAGTCTCATCCAAAACACAGAAATGAAATCTAAAATCACAATTCTGTAATATTATTTCACAAAATATATAGGCTAAAATAAATGCCTGACAAAACCATGTGTTGATGAGGATGTGGAAAAACCATAACTCCTAAACATTGCTGATGAGAGTTCAATCGATCTGGATAAGAATGTAGGCTTATCTAGTTAAGATGAGTATACAGTTGACCCTTGAACAACACAGGTTTAAACTGCATATGTCCACTTAAACACAAATTTTTTTCACTAATTATACTGAAAATTTTTTGAGATTTGTGACAATATTAAAACCCTTCAGATGGACTACAAAGTCTAGAAATATCAAACAAATTAAGAAAATGTTTAAGTATATCATAATGCATAAAATATATGTAGATACTAGTCTATTTTATCATTTATATTTGTCATTTATCATAAAATATACACAAATCTCTAATAAAAAGTTAAAAGGTATCAAAACTTACACAAACACTTATCATATGTGGCACCATTCACAGTCAAGAGAAATGTAAACGAAGATGCAATATTAAATCATAACTGCAAAAAATTAACTGTAATACATACTTTATAACTGTAATAATTTTAAAGCCAATCTCTTATTGCTATTGTGGTGAGCTCAAGTGTTGCAAGTAACTGCTTAAAACACTGTGTAACACCAGTCATCTCTGCATGAGCAATTTTTCTCTCCAGTAAATTGTCCATTGCAGCAAAAAGTGATCTCTCACAGTTCTTGTGTGCTTTTCATTGTGTTTCATGCAATACAGTAAACTTAAATAACAGCATGGGACCCATAAAAAGTGCCACTAGTGATGCTGTAAGTGCTCCCAAGAAGCAGAGAAAAGTCATGTCAATACAAGAAAAAGTTGAATTACTTGACCTTAGATTGAGATCTGCAGTTGTGGCTGCCCACCATTTCAGACAGACAATTCATCTTGTAAAGAGATGACATAAACTTATGGTATCGATAAATATATTACAGTACTGCAAATGTATTTTCTCTTCCTTTCTTATGATTTTCTTCATAAAATTTTCTTTTCTCTAGCCAACTTTATTGTAAGGATACAGTATATAATACATATAACACACAAAATATGTGCTAATTGACTGTTTATGTTATCTTCAGTAAGCCTTCTGTGATCAACAGTAAGCTATTAATAGTTAAACTTTGGGGGGAGGTCAAAAGTTATACATGGATTTTTGGCTGCACAGGGGGTCAGCTCCCTTAATCCCCATGTTGTTCAAGGGTCAACTGTACTCTTATTTTAAAACATAGCAATTGCACTCCTAGGTATATACCACAGAGAAACTTTGACACGTGTGTACCAGAAGACATGTATAAGAATGTCCTTGGAAGCATTATTTGTAATAGCAAAATTGGAAACAACACAAATGCCCACTGACAGAAAAAGGGATAAATTTACCCAAAGGAATGCTATACAGCAGTGAAAATATCTGAAGAAACATGAATGAATCTTAAAGATATATTGAATAAAAAAGCAAGTCTAAAAAGAATATATACAGTATGATACTATTTCTACAATGCTAAAAACAAGAAAATATATTATCGAGAGGTACGTAAATGTGGGGTAAGGCAAGAAAAAGAATAAGGAAAAAGTTCAGAACAGTGGTTTTCTGGGTGGGAGCAGAGGCTGGAGGAGCAGCACATAGGAGCTTCGAGAGTTCTGGGTAGTTTTCCTTCTCAGCGTGTGTGGTGGATTCAAAAGTTATCTGTTTTATTACCAGGTTTCATAATCTACTTATGTATTAGATATGTTCTTATATTTGTATCAAATTTTTATATTAAGAAAAAGTATACCAAAAGTGTACCAAAATGCTATGTGAGAAAAGGAAGTCGCAGCCTATGTACGGTGTGATCCTATTGTATAAATTAAAGAAAGATCCTACTGTATAAATACTTAATATTGTTTATGGATACATATTTTTGTCAAAGTCATTTAAGAAATAGACTGGAAAGATATATCTAAATTTATGATAGTAGTTGTGCAAAGGAAAAGAACAGGGGTGAGGTGAAGTGAGGAGATGGGAGGAAATAGATCTAGAGATGAGAAATGAAGCAGAGTTCAATTTTATTTCTAGTGTTTAATTTTTCTTATTTAAGAAAGGATGAAATCATATCAGTTATCCTAGCTTAGTGCAAAGGGCTGAAATATATTGAGAAGCAGTGGTGCACGGGACCAGAGTATAGCAGTACTGCCCTTTCTTCCCTCTTATCTACCAATCCTGAAGCTGGCAATGAGGCACAGAGTATATTCAGCCCAGATGACAATAAAGCTTTGGCAACCTGCCTCTTGTTGCCAGACAAGCTCACTCACTCAGATGAATAATAATACACATGGTTACATCCTGAGCTATAATTAAACTCAATATGAATAGATAAATTTATCAGAAGGAAGAGCTTAGAAGTAAATTATAGGTTTATAGTTACAACAGTATTTCAAGGTAGATGAGGAAATTTAGTTAAAAAAATACACACAGGAGAGTACACAGCTATGAAACAATGTGAACAAACACTTTTCAGACACAAAGATATAATTTCTCTGAGTCACTTTCAGGAATTTTTAAGATGAGCTTCCAAGAATGGTAACCACAGTTTTATAATACAGGCTAAATAAGGAGTCATCAAATAGCGTCATTTGAGGAAGAGACGCAGAATTATAAGACAGGAGGTATCTCACTAAGGAGGGCAGTGTCTGCAGATAATGTAAAATCAATTTGTGTCCATTCCAAGTTTTATTTGGCTCTGTCAGAACTCCAAAATTTACTGGTTCTTTGAAATCAGTCAGCCATCTAATAGTAGACTAAAATAACATAGCTAGTATTATTACTCTGAGTTGGTTTATACTGTTGAAGTATGCCTTTTTAAGAAATACTGAGCCAGCAGCAACAAACTACCTTGAAAACAGATTGTTGTTTCATAATGCAATATAAAATTAGTATTTCCAGATTGTGTTTTAGCAATCTGGCCTCCTCTACCATTTTAGAAATGATATGTCTATCACCTGCAATCCGAAAGCTAACAGCAGTGGTTCTTGAACTATACAGCCCCACGCCCCACTCTCATTTGGATACATCCCAATTGAGAATCCTTGGTATAAAAGTCCAGAACCTGTTGTATAATACAGTAGCCTTATGGTTACTGAGCACTTGAAATGTGGCTAGAGCAAATTGAGATGTGCTGTAAATGTGAAATATATACCAAATTTTGAAGACAATGCAAAGGAAAACAAGATATCTCATTAATAATAATTTTAATTTAATAATCACTTAATATTTATCTACTTAATTATTTAATAATAAATAATTACATGTTGAAATGGCAATATTTGGGATATACTGGGCTAAAAGTATATTCAAATAAACTTTTTTTTTTTTGCTTTTTAAAATGTGGCTACTAGGCAATTTAAAATTACACATGTGGCTCACATTATATTTCTATCCCACAGTACTGTTCTAGACTAGTGCTACCCCATAAAGCTTCTGTGATAATGGAAATATTCTAGTTCTGCTTATCTTTATCCAATATGGCAGCCACTAGCCACATGTGGTCATTGGGTACTTGAAATGAGGTTGATGAGATCAGAACTAAAATTTCATTTGATTTTAATGAATTTAAATTTAAATAGCTACATGTGGGGGCTAGTGTCTACTGTATTGGATAGTTCCAGTCTAGAGGCCCATATTGACCAAAATTATTTTTAATATGTCAGAATTATTTAGATCTATTCAAAACAGAAGAATGGGCTTGTATACACTTTACTGAATCAAAGAAGTGAGAAGCAAATGCTGTAGATTGTTTTATATTTTTGACAATTACTTTTCCCCTAAATTGATCAAATAAAATTTGGTGCCAAAGGATGCCTATAGCATAGAGAAGTGGTAAAGAACATAAATAGGCTCTAGAGTCTGACTTGCTCGTCTGAATCCTAGCCCTGTTATTTAAAACCTGTTATTTACCCTGGGTAAATGTGTATTCCTTGTGTGTCTTAAGTTTCCTCATCAGCAAAATGGAGTAATTATTAGCACCAACCTTGTGAAGCAATTATAAATTTTTAGTAGTATTGTATTCATAGAACTTAAAAAATGGACCCTGTAAAACACAAAAACACAAATAGTAAGCTTCCAAATGTTAGCTGCTATTGTGGTTGCTACTGCATGTTGTGGATGATACAGAAGTTTACAAACACACTCAAAAGGTTAATTGTCTAGTAAATTTATAAAAAGAGTTTCAGGATCTTTGGACTAGAAAACAAGCTACCAAGACCTGTATATTAAAAAAAAAATAATAATTCTTCAGCCTAATCTTATAATGTATATTTAGATAGGCAGAACTTTGGAAATCATCCAAAATCCATAGCTGCTTTTAGGAAATCCAGTTTGTCAATGAATAGAATGTTTATTTAGCATCATAATTTTGAAGTATGAAGTTATGTAGCAATGTTTTCCCACTTGCAGTATTCTTAAAATGATCAATTCTCTTAACAATATTATTTTAGATTTTATTTTTTAAATAAAAAAACCCAAAGCTAACATTCATAGTTAAATTTTAAAAGAAAATTAGATAAGTCTATTAAAATGAAAATATACGCAAATTACAAATTGGTTGAATGTTTAAGGTTGCTGCTGAAGAGAAATCCTGCTAGAGAATCATTGTTACAAACTATGTTCCAAACTATGTTCCCATGCTGCAGCCCCTATGTACAGCTGGAATATAACACATGAGGAAAATGATGAAAAGGCCTAGGTCCTCACTGTCTTTATTTAAGATCATAAGATGCTTTAAATATATTGAATACTTTCAATGTGCTGTGCCATGGCTGTGACTCTAAGTGCTGTGTCTGCTTCTTTTCCCCCCAAACATTGATTTTGGAACAGTAAAGAGGAAGGATGTCTGGGTAAAGTTGGGATTCTGGCTCCACAGGAGTGGAGTATCTCTAATGTGCTATCACTTCTCAGTCAATCTTTCTGTGCTTCAATCCCTTCAAAAGTAAAATGAGATAATAATGGTACCTGAATCAAAGAGTATTGGGAGGTTTAATGGTATTAACACAAATAAAATGCTTCGAACCTTGTTGAACATAGTAAATGCTGAATAAACATTAGTTATTTGTATTAGTATAAATTTTGACAGTAAAGGATTATAATTTTGATGGCATAACTAGAACAAATCAAATGGGAATGGGCTTTTTAAAATTAGTATTCATGGAATAGGCTAGCTAAAAAGAAAGTTTTAACTGCAGCTAACATTCATAGCTAGAAATTCAAGTATACCTCACAGCAAGTGAGAGCTGCTGTCAGTTCTATTACACAGAGAGATTCTCTTGAAGTGTTGTGTGACTCACCAGGTAGGGATGTATCTTGTTTGAAGAATAGGTGTTCAGTCCCTGCAGACCCAAATTAAACTTATTAAAGATGATCCTCAGGGCAGGGGACTGACCTGAAACTGATGTGGACAGCGTGGTGAGAAGATAGTACAAGGGGATTTTTCAGAAGCTCTAGCTTATATGTAAGACTCCGTGGAAGTGAATTCATCTCTTCCAGTGGGCAGGCACATTGTTCACACTCAAATGATATACTGCACCTATGTCCAAAGTTCCTTTGGGAGCTAGCTGTAAGAATATTGAGCTTCTGGCTTACAACATAATAACGAATGTGTTCCATCTAGTGTTTGTCTCTCTGTAATTTAGGAGTCTACTTCAATTCATTTGTCCTCTTCAATGACACCTCTTCTGTGTTTGTCTCCTTAGAAGTTCTATCCTCAGCCGTCTTGTCTTCTCACCTCCATTCTGGGTATCTCATTATCCACCTGTGATAATCTACCGAACAGTGACAGCATCTTTAATCTGGTCAGAAATCTGAGGGTCATCCTAGACTATGGCTTCCTCCTTCTCTCCTTTAAATTTTCTAAATCCTGTTGAATTTTGTTTCATAGTACCTCTATAATCTGTCTTTTAGCTGTATCAATTCTCACTTAGGTTATGGCATCAGCATCCTCTGTGGTTTCTCTGCCTACAGTCTTGCCTTCCTCCAATATATCCACCATGTTGCAGATAGGGCAATATTCAGAAACTCTTTTAGATGTGATCTTTTGTTTTTCTGATTCTCTGCCTTCAAGATCAAGCGCAAATTTCTTGGTGGCATACAAGGTCTTTCACAAAGATTTAGTTTCCATTTCTGTCCTAATCCCTTGCCACTCCCAGAGCTCTCCTCCATCTCTATTCTCTAATCATAGTGGAATTTACCTGTAGAACTTCCAAGGGAACTCAGCAGTTTGTTGTCTCCTGGCTTTTGCATAAGATGTCTATAGCTCTCATTATTCTATTTGACCTTTAGGTCTTCTTAGCTGCATCCTCCTCTAGGACATCTTCCCTAGCCCCTAAAGGCTGCACTAGGTTCTCCTTTGGAAGTGGTAATATTCTATACAAATATTAGCATTATAAAAACAGAGATATGCATGGGACCTTTAATAATGAGGAAAGAGGAAATATTAAACAACAGCATAATGTGAATCACAGGAAAAAAGAACTCTACCCTGACAGTGAAAATGCATCCCCTATGCCCAAGACAGTGTTGAGAAACAGGCCAGCTGTGTACTGTCTGAGAGATCAAATTAAGAACAGTGTTTCATAAACTCCTGAGGTTCCCTATATGTATATACATTTTTTGAGATAGAGTCTCGCTCTGTCGCCCTGGCTAGAGTGCAGTAGCATCATCATAGCTCACTGCAACCTCAAACTCCTGGGCTCAAGCAACCCTCCTGCCTCAGCCTCCCAAGTATTTGCGACTACAGGGGCACACCACCATGGCTGGCTAATTTTTTCTATTTTTTGTAGAGACGGGGTCTTGTTCTTGCTCTTGCTCAGGCTGGTCTCAAATTCTCAAGCTCAAAGGACTGGCCTGCCTCAGGCCCCCAGAGTTTTAGGATTACAGGCGTGAGCCACTGTGCCCACCCCCTACATTTGTATTGAGTAATTAAAAAACAAAGATTGCCAAAACATCTTAGGAAGTTAGGACATAATAGCACAGATAGAAAAGATCCATTTCGTATACTGAACTCCAAGCAGAACTGGATTGTTAATCTTTTTTCCTTCATTAGCCTTCTTTCTAGTCCTTAAGTGTCTGGTCCTAATTCTCCTGAAGTATTCCAAGAAAAATAATTATATTTTCTGACAATGAGTGCTTAATAAACGAGAAGGATATTTACCCTCAATCATATTTTCCAGATCTGAGATGTAAAGATGAGGAAAAAAATGATTTCAGTAGGCTATAGTTACCTTTCCCCAAATCTTAAAGTTGCTATTGTTAATCTACTTTGTCTGTATCCTTTGTTAACACTGACATTGTTAACAACTTAGCAGAGAGGAAAAAACAGGAGGAAAAGAGGATTTTAAACAAAAAAAAATTACTTCTTAATAATCATAGTGTTTCCTTTCCCCAGAGTAGTAGCTAGCAAGATAGCATGTTTAGTGAGTAAACTAGTCCTCTGTAAGTCATTGAGAAAGGAAGACTCTCTCAGTAAGTTCATGACACCCCTAGATTTCCCTGTCCCTTTTTGTGCTACCTGTGTATTTAATGTTCCCAATGTGTAATACATTGCAGTGAGTGTACGACTATGCAACAGACTTGAAATTTTAAGAGACATAACTATATAAAGTAGTGAGCAGGGAGAAGCAGAGAAACTGGGAAGCAGGAAGACTATACGGAAACTTCCTTTTCCTTTTAAGATACATTTTTATAATACACATGCACTTGTAAGCACAAAGACAAGCCACAGAGTCAAATAGGTTATAATTAGAAGAACTTTGGAAACCATCTAGTCCAACTTTTTTATAACAAAGAAGCGTGCATTAGAACTGGACTGGAAGTCCACTGAGTTGGACAAATGGCATAAAGTCAATCGGAATTACTTATAATACTGAATTATAAAATTTTTAATCCTTAGTTGAAAGGACCCTGGAAATGAGTTAATTGAGTGGATCACAACCTTTTCTTTTTTCCTTTCCAATATACCCTCCTCTCCTTGCAGTAAAAATGACCCACTTCAGCAGTGATTCTCAGTATGTATATGGGGGAGGAGAAAAAGAAGGATCAATTAGAAAAAACGAAAAGGCTTCTCCCCCACTAAGATTCATTTCTACCGAAGCCCTCATTTCAAAGGTTGTAATATTAGGGACCAGCAAGGTGAAGCACTTTGTCCAAGGCCACACCCAGAGAGGAAAACCTGAGCCTCTAATTCTAAAGTGGAGCTCTTATTCTGTCACAACTCCTGCCAATTTAGACATAAAGCCTGTAGTAAAAAAAAAAAAAAAATGTGCGTTTTTACCATTATGATAAACTGCCTGGCTGATGACAGGAGAGCAGAGCTCAAGACCAACATCTGCATATATTTTTTTTTTTGAGACATATTCTCGCTCTGTCACCCTGGCTACAGTGCAGTGGTGTCATCATGGCTCACAGCAACCTCAAACTCCTGGGCTCAAGTGATCCTCCTGCCTCAGCCTCCAGAGCAGCTGAGACTACCTACAGGCATGTGCTATCATGTCTGGCTAATTTTTCTATTTTTTGTAGAGATGGGGTCTCACTCTTGCTCAGGCTGGTCTCAAACTCCTGACCTCAAGTGATCCTCTCACCTTGGCCTCCTAGAGTGCTAAGATTACAGGCATGAGCCACCATGTCTGGCCTGGATATATTCTTTAACCTTTTCATTCTGGGCATGTTTTAAAGATTTGTTAAACAGCCATTTTTATCTCAGCTACCAAATTCTTTTTGCAGTTTTTCAAACTAGAAACTCAATGGCCATCTTTGAACCACTCTCTTCATTTCTTTGGCAAACCTGTCACACTTCTTCCTGTAATAGTGCTTTTCTTGCCCACCTCCTGACCTACCTTGTGCTTTTAGACTCTATTCTGTGTGAGAAATGAAAGGCCTCAAGGTACTCAGGGCTTCCAGAAATAGTCTCTCTTATCTGTACTGTGAGAACACTTTTGGCATGTGAGATAGCCATGTAGCAAGCAATGTTTCTTTACTATTTAATTTTTTCCTTCCACACATGTGTTAGACAGGAAGATTGTTGATCTTATCTGCAGTGTAAACAAGCTTTTGAAAAGAGTGCAAACCACTGCTGCCCCTAAGCCAAATCCCTTCTCAAAAATTTTCAATTCTAAAAAATGTTACCTTACGCATAGATGAGAGAGAGAGAGAGAGAGAGAGAGAGAGAGAAGAGAGATTTTTTTCAAGCTTTGAAGAAAGGCTAAACATAAGCCCTGTAGGGGAAGAAAGGTGGTAGGTGGCTAGAATAGATCCTATAGGCTGGGCACAGTGGCTCACACCTATAATCCCAGCACTTTGGGAGGCAGAGGAGGGAGGATCACTTGAGGCCAGGAGTTCGAGATCAGCATGTGCAATGTAGCGAAATCATACCTCTACAAAAAATAAAAAATTAGCCAGGCATGGTGGCATCTGCCTGTAGTCCCAACTACTCAGGACGTCGAAGCAGGAGGATTGCTTGAACCTAGGAAGTTGAAGGTTACAGTGAACTCTAATCCAGGCAACAGAGCAAGACCCCATCTCCAAAAATAAATAAATAAATAACAAAATAAAATAAAATAGACCCTGTAAATAATCCAGCAGTAAAGACACTGATTGATTTCCAACAAGAGGTGATGTTTAGCAGACCTAATACAAAAGTTCCCTATGATTACTTCAGAAAATCAAGATCCCCAGAGGGGATCAAAATACTGGCTATAGGGGTGCTGAGACTTATTTTCGATAATTACCCACCTTTTCCTGATTGCCTATTATGTGTAAGGCACTGTACTGAGATCTGGGCAAGATAAAGAATAGTCCTGATCCCCGAGGGGCTTCCTATCTGGGAAACAAGAGAGAAGGCAAGATGTATTTGTTCCACAGGATTCAAAATCAAGATGCTACGGGAGCTCTGAAAAAAGAATGATTTCATTTTCTGGTGGGTGGGCTGCTTTACCCTGTCTTACGCAGCAGCAGTACCATATCTCATTTCAGCAGTGACCAGTGAAGAAGAAACATTAGAGTCTCAGAGTGAGCATATGGTTTGAACAAGTCCCACAGGTGGTTCTGACACAAACTGCACCTCCTCTAGGGAAAGGCTTCATACAAGGGCTGGCAATTAAGCTGGACTGGGAAGGTAAAGTACATTTCAATACATACAGGAATATGGGGCATAACAGGTTAAAGTCACCTCATGGAAAAAAAGCAAGGAGGAAGAAAGTGGGTGTTCTGTCAGGAGAACAGCAAATATTATATACCAGGATGGCTGAGGTGAGATAGTGTATGGCCTTACATGCCAAGAAAAGGAACTGGAAAAGTCTTCTGGAGAACTGTGGTTTTCAAATTTGTTGCTCCCAGGAGCTGCAAAGCTCCACTGAGGTCTCTTGTGGCCACTAAGCTCTCTGCTACCTCTCCACCTGAGATTCAGCCAGAGAAACTCCACTGTTCACATGTGTATTGCCAACACATGATTTCTCTGAATGTTCTTTGACTAAAGGGAGTCCAATGCTTAAAAAAGAGCTTGAACTGCTTCTGGAACTCCTCCGCTCCCCAAAAAAGCCTAGATCTGAACAAATGAATCAGAATCTAATGAGCACCTGGAACCACTGTAAGAGAACCATTATCTTACACTACAGAGTCACTGATGGCCTTGAAGTATGGTCCAGAGAGCAGCAGAATTAGGCAAACGTACTGAACCCACTGAATATTTTTAACAAGATCTTCAGATGATTGGTGTGTACATTAAAGGTTGACAGGCACTGATGGAAGGTTCTAAGTAGGGAGCACACAATGAAATCCATGTGATATAATAAGATCCACCATTTACTGAGCATCTTCTATGTGCCAGACATTGTGCCAGGTACTTTTCATACCATTCTGAGTCTGTTTTCTTATTTGTAAAAAGGGAAACATTTTTACCTTGTGAGAGTGCCATAAGAAGTAGATATGTTATAGTTACATATATACAGTGTCAAGTGTAGTGCCTGGCCAAGAGTGGGTTCTTTAAAAATGCTAAATATTACTATTAATATATATTCCTTCAAATTACTGCCACTCTGCAAACCTAAACGTTGCCTAAAATTAAAGGTCAAAGAAGTTCAATGGCTTGGCAACAGTTACATAGTAAATGATGAAACTGAATTTCAAACCTACACTGAAGTGCTCTTCTTTCCCACACAACATTCTGATGGCAAGGTTTAGTGCAAACCGGAAGCAGGAGAAACATAAGACCATGATAGCACTGATAATAAACTAAATGGTGTCAGCATTAGTTTGCTATATTTCTGTTTAAGTGACTAGAATTGGTTAAAATTACAAACAAATGCCAATAAAAAGCAGATTAGAGTTATTATAGTCTGAAGAAAACACGTATGTTTTTTCATCTAAATACTTAGCAATTTAACAATATTTATATAATAATATTAAGTTATTTATTTAGCAATTTATTTAACAACATTTAATCTCTGGATAGGTTTATAGAGTTGGCAAAGCATTTTCACATGCATCATCTTCTTTAACCTTCACCAGAACTGTGTGAGAGTAAGATTAGTATTCTCAAATGAAATTGCTCCACTTTTTTCCTCCTTAAACCCCTATTTAATCTCATAAATCTGGATTTCCTAATATCTTCTAGTGGTTTTCACGAAAGAATAAGGCTTTGTGTTTAAAAAAAAAAAATCCAGGTACTCAGTGACATGCACAGATTTCACCTATCCTTCCTTCTTCCCTTCAGCCCATTAGCTAAGATCAGGAAGACAGATGGTTTTTTGTCAAAGAGGGTCAAGAACAGGGCAGGCAGCATGGCGTAGGTTTAGCTACCTTATCTGTTCCATGGAAAGGGATGGAAGGTACTTAATTGAGCTCTGAGCTCTGGGAGGTCTGGGTGGAAGTGCTGGAAATGAGTTTTTAGGAGATCAATCACATAGAACACCTTGGTAGAAAGAGGGAATGGATAACGAAGTAGAAGACTAAGTAGTATACCTTTCAGCTTTTGGTATATTCACAAAATCTATTTTCCTTGATAAAATGAATTATTTTTCCTCCACATCAATTGTGGTGAGTATTTCTATTAGGAATTCTCTTAAGAGTCTACAAAATTGCTCATTCTATGGCTACAAATACACATTTTCAAAGGGAAGCAAATGAAATGCTCTAGAAATATTTTGTTCCTCACAATGTTCACAAGAGTGGAGTTATGACAGCACTTTCACATTATGTCATAGTCCAGCACTCACCTGCTCAGTTGTCTAACAATGGTCCATCCAGTCTGCCCTTGTAAAACATTTATAGAAGTGACTTCTAGGCCGGGCATGGTGGGAGGATCACTTGAGCTCAGGAGTTTGAGACCATCCTGAGCAAGAGCGAGACCCCGTTTCTACTAAGAATAGAAAAAAATAATAGCCAGGTGAGTGGCACTTGCCTGTAGTCTCAGCTACTTGGGAAGCTGAGGCAGGAGGATCATTTTAGTCCAGGAGTTTGAGGTGTAGTGAGCTATGATGATGCCACTGCACTCTATCCCGCGACAGACTGTCTCAAAAAAAAAAAAAAAGTGACTTCTAGCACTCAACTTAGTAATTTAATATTATACAAAGTTCATTAGTCATGGTAGCTACATCAATTTTCTACAGTAGCTATTATTGCCTTTCAGATTTCAGCTATTACCTTCTCTCTTTTGTAAGCAAACAAACACGTATTTTATAGAAGATCTGGTATTTAAGAACCACCAATCTGTAGTATCCCTTAATAATTCCTGTCAACGTGGGCTATCTTTGAGGGATTTAGTGGTTTTTGCTCTGGCAGTGCTGCAATGGTGGAAATAACTAATGCTGCCCATCCCCATCTTACAGTGTCTGCTAACATGTTGGTTTGTTGGCTGCCAAGCAGATTTAATTTATCCACTTCTCAGTATGCATTAACCTTTGCATAATAAAGCACAGCTGAGGCTGCTGTAAGACGCAAACCAAGGAATGAATAATTAAAAACACCTTCTCAGCCTTGGAAAAACCAATCCCTAACCATTAGAGGAGCTTTAATTGTCACTGAACTAAACATTAAAAAGGCTAATTGTACTCTTTATAAACTGAAATAAATGCAAAGGACATAGTGTGACTACAACATATGTAGTATATGAAAAGCAAAGCTCTGAAAGCACCAAGTAATTAGTTTAAACGAAAAAGGGTAGCTTGATTCTTAAACAATTTCCTTCTAAAGATGGGTACTCACTGTCTACATTCAGAAAAAATTGCTACTACTTATAAAAAGCTATTATTCATTTGATACAGGTGGACTGGCTAGAGTAGCATTTGAAAGGATAGAAATGTTAAAGCTGAAACAAAAGGTTGAGAATAGGATGTATTACAGAAAAACCCCTATCTTTTTTCAATCTGTCAAGTGTTTACACCAGCTAGGCTGCTTCTTTGCTTTGACGGATTTAATTTTCCTTTGGAAAGATCAAAACCCAAATCCAAATCTGTCATATTCATGTGTTAAGATCACAAAAGTGACTGATATTTCCATATACTTGCTAAAATGTGGTTAGTGTTTAATATCATTTTCAAACCAAAGAGTAACCTATTTATCTGAATAATTAAAAACAATCAATTATCTGTTTGTAACCTTCAACAAAAAGCAGCAGATCCCCCTAAATCGAAGAGGGCAGTTTCACTCATTAGTGACTTTAAAGTATTTCTTTAATTTTTTCTCCACTGGAAATTTTTTCTAATGCTTAAGTTTTATTTTCTTTCGCTAAATTTAAGGCCTTTTCTTCTACTTCTGTAGAAGCCACTTTGTTCATGTCCTTCTGATAACCTTTGATTTACTGGAAAGTTAGGAGGTAGAAATCTTTTTTCTGTACTAAGCAATTTTATGGTTTTTAAAATGGTTTTTATTTTCCTTTTTTATGCTTTTCTTGGTTCTTTGGATCTTCTCCTGTTTTTTGTATACCTAACTCAAAGATGACTCTCTGAACATAAGAGGTAAAAGGATGACCAAATGATAATAGAATTGGATTTATTATTTTAGTAGAGACCAGCTTCTCATCTAGAGGAAAAGAAATATTATTTTTGTTCTTGCAGGTTATATTTTTAGTATTTTCCTGTTTCACATCAGTTTTTGATGTGAGAATACAAGAAAGAAAACTAACTGCTGATTTATACTGAACTTGTTCCCCTCTGGGACCTGGAAGTCTTTCTGTTCTATTTGTCGCCACTGGATATAGTTGTTCCCATTTCTCCTTTCTTTTGAACATTACTATGCTTTTACTATCACCCCATAACTGTCGTATATTTGTTTAAATTTCCTTTGGTGGTCTCTCCATTGCCATTTTCTTGGAGTTAGCCACTTTGTAACACTTGGTTTCATCCCCACCCAGCAAAATAAATGATCTCTACCCCTGGTTTTGCACAGGCCATGACTTCTACCTCTACTACAGCACTTATCCCAGGTTATGTTGTCGTCTTTTACAGACTGGGAGTCCCTTGAAGGCAGCACTTTCTCTTATTCATCTTTGCATCCTGGGTAGCTATAGTGGTGTCTGGAACACAACAGATATTCAAAGAACGTATTTTGGGTGGATCTGTGAATTCACAAAGAATCTATACTTGTAACACTGACAAAAAGTGCAGAGGACAGAGTAAGCACTGAATAAATATATGATTAACTGTTTTTTATGCAGGGAGGGTATTTTTAAAAATAATGTTTTTATTTTGAAACTTTTAGATTTACAGAAACACTGCAAAGACAGTACAGAGTGCTCATATACCTTACACCCAATTTCCCCTATTATAAACATCTTACATTAGTATAGCACATTCGTCACAATTAATGATTAACTAAAGTCCAGATTTCATTGAGATTTTCTTAGTTTTTATTTAATGAAATGTTTCTGTTCCAGGATCTCATCCAGGATGCCATACATTTAGTAGTAATGTGTCCTTAGGTTCCTTTCTTTTTTTTTTGAGACAGAGTCTCACTCTGTTGCCTCGGCTAGAGTGCCATGGCGTCAGCCTAGCTCACAGCAACCTCGAACTCCTGTGCTCAAGCAATCCTACTGTCTCAGACTCCCGAGTAGCTGGGACTACAGGCATGTACCACCATGACCGGGTAATTTTTTTCTATATATTTTTTTTAGCTGTCCAATTAATTTCTTTCTATTTTTTTGGGTAGAGACAGGGTCTCGCTCTTGCTCAGGCTGGTCTTGAACTCCTGAGCTCAAAGGATCTACGCGCCTCAGCCTCCCAGAGTGCTAGGATTACAGGTGTGAGCTACCATGCCCGGCCTCTTAGGCTCCTTTCTTTAAAAAAAGAGTAATAAATTAACTTAGGTTGAGAAATGGGTGAGGGGTTTACAGAAATGCTTTGTACTATCTTTGCAACTTTTCTGTAAATCTAAAGTTATTTCAAAATAAAAGGTTAATTTAAAAAATTGATACTGAGAATGACAATGTTTTTCTTAAGACTCCTTTAAAGAAAATTCCAAATGTACAACTATATTCCTATATGCAGTTCCTATGTGGACAGTATGTTTAAAGTTTAAATAAAAGTGTATGATCACTCATTCATCTCCCAACATGGAGATTTTCCCCAAATACTTTGAAAGGTTTTACATTAGCTATATCCTAGTTCTATTAATGACATTGGTAATGTAATAGTACTCATCAACAGTATTATTAAATAGTAAAATATCAAAATTTATAATTACTTGTTTTGGGGTAAGGAGAATGACAGGTATGGGGAGAGGCTGAGGGTGGGGACATTTCAACTAGATCTGTTCATTCTCCAGTTAAACTGTCCAAATTCAGTTTGCTTGAACCTTTGCTCCCTGAGCCCTCAATTCCTTAGTTTTTAAAAAAATTTTACTAAGCTGAGTGAAAATGGATATACAGTAAAAGTTAGTTGGGATGTCAATGGCTACTTTCCAGTATACTAAGTCATGGTATTTTAGGAACTCAAAATACCTTCCCAAACCCACCTCCCCTTTATCCAAAGACTATGGAGGAGCTGTGTCATTCAAGATTTTGTCTGAAGCAAATGTGTCAGTTGAATACTCAAAAGAAATAATATAAAACCCCTAAATATAGCTAAGGTTTGGTCAATGGTCACTTATCAATTCTGTAGGCCATGCCACAGTCCAAAGTGTCCATTCTTGTAACTTTCTGTAAGTAAGCAGCACAGAACCAATCACCATCACCACCATAGCTCCAATACAGTAACATCGGTGATAGTTGCTAAAACTTTTTATTTTTTTTTTTTGAGACAGAGTCTCGCTCTCTTTCCCTGGCTAGAGTGCAGTGGTGTCATCATCATAGTTCCCAGTAACCTTAAACTCCTGGGCTCAAGCGATCCTTCTGCCTCTGCCTCCCCCGTAGCTGTAACTACAGGCGTGTGCCATCACACCAAGCTAATTTTTCTATTTTTTGTAGAGATGGGGTCTCGCTTTTGCTCAGGCTGGTCTTGAACTCCTAAACCTCAAGTGATCCTTCCACCTCTGCCTACCACAGTGCTAGGATTACAGGCATAAGCCACCATGCCTGGCCTAAAAACCACTTCTTAATATTGCAGTCCCAAAGTCCCTCCTTGTCTTGTCATAATTGCCCGTCAAATTTCTGCCAATGAAGACCAATACAGAATGGAAACAGGTAAGAATGATAAGGTTTGAGAAGAGACCTGAGAAAGAATTGGGATTGACTGAGCAACAGTTACTCCAGCATTCCTGAATTTTGACCATTTATCCCTTCATCAGGTGTTGGGGCTATACACATAGGGAAATAGCGAAGAAAAGAAAGGAAGAGAAACCAGGAGATAAAAGGAAGAAAAGATACAGAAAAGAAAGCAGGGGTAAAATACAGCTGTTTGGGTCCACTAAAATGTGGTAGGATAGATTTGTAATTTACTATTATATTTTTAGAAGCTGGCAGAATTGCATATTTTTATCCTACTTCAGTTTAAGCCATGATGAATACACAATCTAATTTTGTTCAGATAAAATGTATTGTATAATACATATAAAAGGAGACAAGCTGTTCAACAACCACCATCTGAAGCTGGGCAGGGCTGCAGGGTAGAGGCAAAAATGATTGAAAATTATCTAATTATAAGATTCTCATTTTACTCAATGGACCCCAAAGCAGAGAACATTAGATTCACATATGTTTCTGAAAAATTAATACATATAACTAGCAAACTGCTAGCTAAAATAATAAAGAAAGAAACATTAATGATGCTGCTGTGTAGGAATACATGACTTCCTCTAACTACCCTCCACCAGAAAATTCAGAGGCTTTTGTCCCAAGCAAGTCAGTCACTCATCCTCATTTCTGAGTCCAACTACTGCCAGGGGAATGCCCTGTTCCACATGGAGCTGTAGTGGTGAAACTGTACCATGTCCAACTGTACTACTCATGGATATATACATGCTATCTACAATTTTCCTTATGCTGGACGATGAATATTCTTCGGTTTCAAGTGGACTTTTTCATCAGGAGTGCTATCTTCATGAATTTAAAAGAATAAACTATATTATAAGGCTTTGGTCCTTTTAATCCCCTCTCCCCTAAGAAAAAACCAAGACCCCCAAACTGGTGGATCAGTATAGAATCTAAGAACTGTCAGGGCCTGGCATGGTGGCTCACATCTGTAGTGTTACAACTTTGGGAGGCCCAGGTGGGAGGAACTCTTGAGGCCAGTCATTTGAGACCAGCCTGGACTATAGCAAGACAGTGAGACCTCATCTCTACCAAAAACAAAACAAACAAAAGCCAGGTAGCATATGCCTGTAGTCCCAGTTACTCAGAGGTTGAAGCAGGAGGATTGTTTGAGCCCAGGAGTTTGAGGTTACAGTGAGCTATCATGACACCATTGCACTCTAGCCCAGGCGACAAAGTGATACCCTGTCACAAAAAAAAAAAAAAAAAAAAAAAACAGAAAAAGAAAAAGAAAAAGAAAAAACAAAGCAAAAAATCTGTCATTTACAATCTCATTTAACAAACATGGAGTTACTAAAACATTTTCATCAGATTTGATTTACATTTAAATGAAAACCTATGGTTTGTTGTACCAAGATGTCTTTTTAAAAAAGATATTTCACTCTTTAATAATAGGAAGAAATCCTAAAAATATGCTTAGTAAAAAGAAAAAAGATGAAAAAATGAAATTAATTTATTTGTTCATTTATTCATGTATTCAACAAATATGTTCTAACACCCTTCTATGTGTTGGGCACTGTTCTGTGTGCTGTGGTTTTAGTAGTGAACAAATCCAAAGTTCTTCATTTCTAGTGAAGGGAAGATAATAGTATGCAAATAAAAACATACATATGTTTATTACATATATACAAAATTTCTGATGGTGAGAAATGATGGTGAATGATAAAACAAAGTTGGTAAAGGTAGTGGTTTCAAATTATTTTTAAAAATAAACCCCCTAACCACATATGTAGTACACATTTAGCTATTACTTTGTGATATTACTTCCACAAGTTGCATTTTTCCATTCCAAAAGGAATCATACAAATGCTTCTAAAAATGCATTAGCACATGATAAATTGCTTTCTCTGTGAAGTGTAGTAGTATTTAGTCATATATTCACAGCTGGCTAAGGATTTGCAAAACATCAAGACAAATTTTGTCCTAATTCTTATAAGAGTTCTTTCTATTTTAAGCTAACAATTTATTCACTACAAACACAATTACACTGTTTATGACCAGAGCATGCTAAGTATTCACGATGTAAATTTTTAAAATGATAATTTAGTTAATAATCACATCTCTTTAGTTCAACAGAATGTTAAAATAAAGACAGAGAATATTTTCAATAAAAGAAACAATAAGAAATTTAACTCAAGCTTCCAGAGTTAAAACAACACTACAACTGAAATACTAAACTCGGACTCATCAGTTAAAATGTTGGTACAAACCCAATTTGCTTTTTCTTGTTTTATATATGATGTGGGTAGCAGCAACTCAGATGACAGTTTTTATAATACAGAGAAGTAACAAAGAATAGTTTATTAAACACTGAATGAACATGGTAAAATTAAAAATCAAACCATTTAGATTCATGAAATTTAAATTGTAAGTCAATATCTTTTAGTGGTTTTCTACTGCCAATCTCTGTTTTTAAAAATTTATTTTTAATTTTTTTTGAGATGAAGTCGTGCCATATTGCCCAGGTTGGCTTTGAACTCCTAGGATCAAGCTATTTTCCCTTTCGGAGTAGCTGGGACTAAACCCGACCAGCTGCCCATTTCATAAATCTTAGGGTATGTTATACTCAACGTCTATGCCCACAGAAGCACTATCAATGTTAAGAAAATATCCACAGGTTATCAAAACACCAACTATATTTCTTAAGTTTCAAAAACAATGGCAATGACAAAAACCTCAGGAACAGGAGGTAATCCTATTGCTTATTAGTAGACAGAAAGGTAAACCGATATAGATAAATGTTGGATAAAGGAACAAAAATCAACTTTACAAAGCAAATTTGCTTGCTGGGTCCCTGAGGCAACACAGAAAACAATATGGAAAAGGGTGGAAGAGGCAATTGTGCTTTAAACACTTTATACTATTAAACATTATTATAAAATAGATTATAACTCACATAGTGACTGAAAAGGAATCTTTGGTATTCCCTGCTTTTGCTTGGATTGGTAGTAGTCCATTTCCAAATCCCAGTATGTCGCCACAAACTAAGTGACTCCTTTAATTTTAAATTTACAAACTTATTCAAATGGCAGATGAGAGGTCAATTTATGCTTTTAACTTCTCTGTGTAAAAAGGTTTTACTTGGGGCCAGGCATAATGGCTCATGCCTGTAATCCCAGTTACTCAGGAGGCTGAGGCAGGAGAATCACTTGAACTCAGGAGTATGAGACCAGCCTGGGCAACATACCAAGACCCTGTCTCTACAAAAAATAATTAGCTCGGCATGGTGGTACATGTCTATAGCCTAGCTACTCAGGAAGCAGAGGTGGGTGGGAGGTTACTCGAGCCCAGAAGTTCTAGGCTGCAGTGAGCTATGATTGTGCCACTGTACTCCAGCCTGGGTGAAAGAGTGAGAAGCTATCTCTAAAAAAATAAAAGAAAGAAAAAGGTTCAATTTGCTACAGACACATTATGAGTATTCACAGGTTCACCCATAATGCTCTGCTTGCCAACTTAATGGACTTGTATGGTCATTATGGTAAGTAGCAATAGACGAGGAAAGTCTATTTTTCAACAGTTATGATATTATGACATGTTAATATATTTCCCTTAGAATAATCAAATAACAATATTCTTCCTTTTACTACAACAGTCTCAATGTTAGAAAAAAATTAAAGATCTGCTAACATTTGTCAGCTTGGCCCCCAAGAATTTCAAAGAAAGTCGTATGTCTTACTGAGAAATCTAGAATAAAACAACTGAGATCTATTTCCCTTTTATGGTTAATCATGTTTAAAATATAAACTCTACCAAACTTTTATTTGGCAGATTCCTGCTCCTCCATTACCTCCAACTGATCTAGGTTTTGATTTTATTGATTACAATCGCAAAAAATGCATTTTACTCAATTTAACTATGTTGCATATCAATAATGCAGTTATAAATACAGGACAAGAGAAATAAATTAAAAGAAGAACTGAAAAGTGAATGGGATACTCAATTCCTAAGAATGTTACCAAGGACTTCAATTAGAAAAATGGTTTCAGACACCAAAGCTCTGAGACAGGCTTAATGGCCAGAGAGTAGAAACAGAGAGACTAGAAGCATATCAAGAACAGGAAAATCTAGATGAGACCCTGATAAGTTTGATTGGTCTTTCTGATGTTATAACAAATATCAAGAGGGCTTGAAAAGCATAAGTTCTCTAAGCAAAGCAGTGGTGCACAGGCAGCTCATCACATACCCCTGATGATTAAGTAAAGGAGAGAGATGTAGGGGAAACGAAGATAATTATCACAAGTTTACTCCTAAGTAGAAACCTCATGGGAAGGAGAGACGACAGGCTGATACAGACCAGAATGGGGCCAAACAGAGGAAAAGACACTGAACAGTGCATCCAGGCTTGACTTATACCAATAAGGTGCAAGAGAATATCCAAAGAATATATGGACTGCATAGTGTCAGAGAGGTTTTAAGCATATTACTCCCTTTCTCTCAAATTACTGTTATTATCTATAAACATTAAAATTCTATGTCCTTCTACATATAAGTACAAAGGTAGATTTAAAAGCAATCTGTATTCGTGGTGGGATACATAACCACCATGTTAATTGGAATTTTAAGTATTACATTTAAAAAGAAAAAAAAGGAAGATAATGTTTTACATTCACAATTTGCCCACCAGATACATTTCTTTGTCTTCTGAGGTTTAACCAACAGTTCTTAGGTAAAATTTAAGTATAAATATGTTTGTATCATAAAAGTCATTTTTTTGTTTCTCATTTATTCATTTTAATTGATTTGAAGTCACTATAACCAGATGCATGAGGTAAAGAAATTTATACATACCCATAGGAAAAAAAGAAAACGAAAATCTTTTCCTGGGCTTTAACGAGAAAAAATGTTAGGGAATTCAGAAAATTTTCCTAGGAATTTTCACAGAATTACTAAAGGTAAGATTTTTTTCACACATTTAAAACTTTGGAAAATCGTTGTTTCTTTACAAAAGCTCACTATATTAGAAAATGAATATTCTACTTATTTCATAGGTCCAAGGAAGTTTATATAATTATTTAGGTTTTCAGAGGGCTGGAATCTTACTCATGAGGTAGAACTACAAGATCACAAAGACTGTGTCCAAGCTTGAGTTCTCCTGTAGTAAAGAAAGTAAAATGTTTCCATTAAAACCAAACAGGGCGTATTAATTCATCCGTCAAAAGAAATCTGCAAGTGCTAGATCCTGGGGACACAATGGTAAGACACAGCTGTGACTCTCAGGCAGTTCAACATCTACCGGGAGGAGGCAAATTAAGGGGCCATTACAATGCACTATGAGAAGTCTATCTGTAATAGGGAGTGTTTCTGGAAGCAGAGAGGAAAGGCTCCTGAACCCCATCATGAGATTTGAAATCTGAAAGATTCAAAGAAGTTACCTATCCAGGAGTTAAGGGGAGAGTGGCGTGGAAGATGTGGTGAGAAGGGCAGGTAGGAGAAAAGCATAGGCAAATCCTGGGAGGTAAAAGAGAAGGGCAAGTTCTTTAGAAAACTAAAAGGACTGTGTGATACTGGGTCAAACGGTGAGGCTGGAGAGGTAAGCAGGGCCAGACCAAAAAAGCACCTTTCATGCAGTGCTAAGGTGGACTTAGCCTGAGGACAATGGAACCTCTGATGGGTTTTGAAAAGAGAAGTGAACATGAACAGATTTTCACGTTAAAAAGATCACTCTCATAGCAGTGAGGAAGGGACGGGGACTGGGGAGATGAGATCGGTTAGAAGGTTTTACAGTAACAGGGTGTAAGACGATGGTAGTAATACGGTCATGGAAAGAATTCAGTGAATCTCAGAGTTGAGACACAAAAGAAACATGCTGAGTTTGAAGGGTCTGTGGGATATTCAGACATAGCTGCCAGCTGAGTGTGAAATCCAGGTGGGAGGGCTGTGTTGCAGAGATTTGTGAGTCAACAGTACACAGAGGGGGCTTGAGAGCTCCAGGAGTGGGTTAGGTTATGACAGAACCAGCAGTGCAAAAGGAGAGAAGTTAGGGCGGAGTTTTGAGAAACACTCACGGACACTTAAAGGTATGGGCAAAAGATAAGGAGAGTGAGCAAGAGCAACCAGACAAGAGGAAATTCAGGGGCTTGTGGTATCACAGAAGCCGAGAGGGAGGAGAGCACTTCAGTTGGGAGAATGTAGGAAACGGTGTTGCATATTGCAGAATGGTGAAGGAAAACATGGACAAAAGGTCCATCATTTCCAGTGAAATTGAATTAGTGACTTTGAGAAGAGCAGCTTAAGTGAAATGTTGGCACTGGTTGTGGGTTAAGGAATGGGAAAGAGATTAAAGGAGAGACAATGTGTTTCTCTTTCTAGAAATCTGGATGTGAAGAGGCAGGGAGGAATGTAGACTGAGGAGAGGACGAGGGGATGGGATACAGAGTGCACACACAGGAGGGAGGATTAAACCACAGACAGAAGCACTGACACCTGCTGAGACAGGAAGGAGGAAAGAGGAAGACGACGGAAGACTGTGTAAGACCAGAGTTGGTACAATGCATACTTTTATCACACGTGTGGAAACAGTGTAGTTTTAGCCTAGTCTGTCACCCTGGTTGTGTGACCATGGGCAAATTTGACCCTATGTAAATTCATACTTTTCTAGTCCTTAGTTTACTCTTATGAAGATGAGGATGGTAGATTAGATACTGCTAAAGTCTCCTTCAGCAATAAATCCCATGATTATACATTATGTCATAATCCCATGAGGGTTTTTGTGATAGATTATCAGAAACGTACTAAAATATACAGCAATGCATTTACTTCTGTCTGAAATCTGCATGGTCCCCCTGGGGAAGGGCACTTTAAATCAAATTTGCCCTTTAAAGTGAGAATTAGAGCAACTGTGGAGACAGAAATGTTCACTTTGGTCTAGTATGCCCAAGCACAAAAATTAAACACAGGTTGGTGCTTCTTTTGAGCTCTGGGAATAATTAGCAAAGACTACTTAAATTGATTCTGAATAACACAAAGCTAATAAAACATTCAGAAAAAACTAATGTTCTTTCTACATGAGCATTTGAACAAAATTAATGTTTTTTTATGCTTTTTCATTTTCAACACAACAAAAGTTTATTTCTTACTCAAGTCATTTTCAATGTGCGTTGATGAAGAGGGGAGAAGGGACTCTGCTCCCACATTAAAGACCTTGTCTCCTTCCATTTAAATCGAGTTCCTAATCTCTGTGCCATGGAGTCATTTGGCAGTCTGGTGAAGCATATGGACCTTTTCTCAAAATGATGTTTTAAAATCCTAACAGAAAATGCATAAAAAACAGATTATATTGAAATACAGTTATCAAAGGATTTATAAATTTTGGGATACAGATGTAATTCCTTATTAAATGACAAAATCCAATCTAATAATCATTGTAATTTGGAAGTAGTAAAGCATAAACATTATTTTGAGATATCTGGACTAAGTGTAAAATGATTTCTATTGATGACAAAGAATACTTTGTTGGACTCTTTGCACCAGGTGATCAATTATTGAAGAGTATGTGGAGGACGGTGCCTGGAAATACCTTGTATTTCTGCAACTCCGTGTCAGGGCCAGAACTCAGTCATGTGGATCTCTACCTAAGTGCTAAGAAACACAGAATTTCACCAGCCCTTACTCTGATGTCTTTCCAGTTTTTGTTTTTCATTTGGGTTGTGTGAAGCTCATTCTCTAAATTTCTTAGCAAGGGCTCACGTGAACAATATCTGATTCTTGGATTTGTCTAGGGTAGTAATACTTAAAGTAAGTTTGACCGGACAGAAAGTAAGTGGCTCACGTTCTCCTTTCTTGATTATCTTAAACATGCTACTCTCCATGGAGTCTTCTCCAATCACCTAATTTCTAAGTCTTTTATAATTTTGATTTATATTTCTTTTCTTTATCATTTAAAAAATTTCTTTTACCTTGTTTTGAAGTAATAGTTTATAGTTTTCATCTATTTTATGGACTTTTGGGGGCATGTTTTCATTGTAGGAATATTATTTTCCCTTTTATTCTTTTTCTTTTCTTATAAAAACTCTGGTTAACACTTTTTATTTTATTCTTCTTCTTCTTTTTTTTTTTTTTAAATGAAGTAAGTTTCCTGTACTTTCAAAAGGGTAGTCCAGGATAGGTTTTGCCAACTTCATGATTCCAGAGCTCTCTTTTTGGTTGTTTTTACAAAGTGATTTCTTGTGGGACTGCCTCCTCTGCTGTCCTCATCCACTTTTTTTTTTTTTGAGACAGAGTCTCACTCTGTTGCCCGGGCTAGAGTGCCTTGGCATCAGCCTAGCTCACAGCAACCTCAAACTCCTGGGCTCAAGCAATCCTACTGCCTCAGTCTCCTGAGTAGCTGGGACTACAGGCATGCGCCACCATGCCCAGCTAATTTTTTCTATATATTTTTAATTGTCCAGCTAATTTTTACTTTTTTAGTCGCTCTTGCTCAGGCTGGTCTCAGACTCCTGAGCTCAAACGATCTTCCCGCCTCGGCCTCCCAGAGTGCTAGGATTACAGGTGTGAGCCACCGCGCCCGGCCCTCATCCACTTTTTTCTGGACTTTCTTGTTCTTCTTCCCGTACTGTTCAATTTGGACTCTATTTTAAGCAGTTTTCCTCAGTGATAGTATTTGTTTTTGCAGAGAGCTTTGGTCTGCTTGCTTCAAAAGTTTATAAGGCCTAGACTGCTCTAGCACCATCAATTTGCGTCGCTTCCCAGTCATCCTGTATTCATCCACAAGTTAGATACTGTAAAAAGGCCCGCCCAGCCTCAGCAGCTGCCCTGTGACCGGCTTGCTGTGCTTCCCAGTGAGAACTTGCTGGCAGTTTGAGGGCCGTCCTTTCAGGGCCCATCAGCTGCCCTGTTTCTTTCCTTTGCTTCCTCCCACGTTGATCCTGTTGTTGGTAGTTGGCAGTTTGTCCTTACCTGCTAGTATTTGGGGTTAGAGGTAATACCTGGTTTTGTGGTAGTTACTATCTGCAGGTTTTTTACTTTGATATCCTACTTGCTCTTTCTGTTTTTATGGAGAGATTAAAGAACAATGCCACTGTTGCCACCCTCTTCCAGTAATCTTTTTCCTGAAGTATGTATTTTTTAATTTAAACTAATTATTGCTCAAGGTCTACTTCAGAATCCTAAGAACAGAAGCTATCAATGAAAGATAGTAAAATACCAGTCATTTTCGAACTGTAATCTTTGGAACCACAGGAGATTTAGGCACATATGTGTGCATGTCTGTGTGTATACATGTACTTGTTTTCCTTCCTTCACTCCCCACTTCAGAGGGGATTTTAGACACTGTATTTCCATGAAATACTGTGTGTTAAGAAAGGGTTACATGGTTAAAACCGTCTGAGCACCACTGTTCAGTAGTCAGCCTTTAAAATCAGTATTTAAAACCTAAGTGGAGTGAACTGATTTTCGTAAAACAGATTTGTAGAGACAATTTGGGCCAAGAACTTGAACTCCAAGACCTGGAATTTACCTTTATAAAAATAAAACTTCATGTTTTTGAAAGTGTTAAGGAGAGAGTATACACTTATTATATTCCTTTACATTTCTGTTAAAAACTGTTTTTCCTAGTTTTACTTTTTTCTAATTTATTATTTATATGATTCCAGAATATCAACTGTAGTATCAAATGCTGTTCTTAAGTTTTCCAACTATTTACTTGGAACAAATGTGAACATTTAAACTGAAGTTATACAAACTTAAGGTAATCTCAGAAATGATCAACCAAATTAGATTTTTCCATTTTGTCTCATCTATTTAAAATTTCAGTTTCCCTTACAGATGTTATGAATGAAATGTGGAAAAAAAAAAAACAAAAAACTTTAGGAAAAATAAAAACAAACCAAAGCCCTAAATATGTTTTTGGAGGAACACATGATTTGATTCCTTTTTGGTAGGCCAAATTTCTGGCATATACTATAGTACAGTGTACCACATAGCCATGGACTTGGACCACAGGGACTTGTCTGTAAGCCCCCTGGATCAAAGACGGCAGGATCTGAAACCTTTTTGTGAGCAAAGAATTTTTCATTTCCCTAAATGGTGACACCCCTCAGGAAGCTGTGAGGGTAGTAACATCCTGGGAATTGTGGCAAATCAGACAGGGAAAGGTTAGGGTACAGCAACAGTATCTCTTCTGGAGACATACAAGACCCAATTTTAAGATCAACTGGTGGATTCTAATCTATTACTTGGGGCCTCATATTTGATGGTTGGTAAACATGCCTTCCCAGGAAACCTCTTATTCCTATAATCCTCTTAAACTTTCCAATCTGCCTGAGAGATTACTAGCTTCTTTTACCTGAAAATTCAGATTAGTAATACATGAGCCTGGAAATATTTGCCAGCATGGTTATTTGCCAGATAGACACGGCATTATAAACCCTTATTCAGAAACTTGCCAGAGAAGGACTATATTCAAGATTTATATATATAGAAAGGTTGTAAAAATGAAGGGAAAAAACCCTGAATTTGTGTTTATTTTAGAAATCACTGCTTCAAATACAAACCCCACTGGCAGTAGACTATATTTTTCTCTTCAATAGGCAGAATCTTTCACTGAAAAATGTTGTGAATCAATGTTACATTCTCTTGCTTGTTTAATCATGTATAATACTGAGGAGAAGTCAAACCTGATGTATGCATTATAAAATATAGCTCTTCTTCTGCCGGTGAATTGCCTGTCAACATTACAGGTTCAACTCTGCTTTATGTTATTACTGAGACATGTGATCATCCTAAGACTGCAACACAGTTTCTTACTGGGCAGAATGGAAAGTCAAAACCTGGAGGTAAGATGCCATAGATGTCTACTGGTATTACTACAAGGGTAAAGCCATAATGTGAATAATAAAATATATTTTACTAGTACCTTATTTAGTTTAGATGTATCTATTTTTCTCTCTTTATTTGCTACAATTGTGTACTTCAGGTAAGTCAGGAATCCCAGGTGAGCTTAAAAATAACAATATCCATTCTTTACCTATTATATATTCTCTCTGAGGTGGCTGACATAGAATGCTAAAGCTTGTTATATAGACTGAATGTTTTTGCCCCAGGCTCCCAATCCCCCACCCTGGCCCCCATTTATATGTTGAAATCCTAACCCTCAATGTGATGGTATTAGGAGGTGGGGCCTTTGGAAGATGATTAGGTCATGAGGGTAGAGTCCTCATGAAAGGGATTAGTGCCCTTATAAAAGGGACCTCAGAGAGCTCGCTCACCTTCTTTTTGCAGTATGAGGATACAATGGTAAGTTGGTAGCCTGCAACCCAGAAGAGTGCCCTTACCAGAACCCGACCATGCTGGCCCTCTGACCTTGGACTTCCAGCCTCCAGAACTTTGAGAATATAAATCTCTGTTGTTTATAAGCCACACTGTCCATGGTACTTTGTTACAGTAGCCCAAACTAAGACAGCCCTCAAAGAGATTTCAGTGATTGTCTAACCAAAGTCCCTCATTTTACAACCAAGGCAATGCTTTATTTAAAAATAAATACACCATTTAGTATGTGCCCATGATATACCAGGCATCAACACATACATGTTCTAATTTAATCCTAACAGCCCTGTAAGATGGATTTTGTCATGCTCAATTTAAAGATGAGGGAAATCAAGAGATCTATGACTTACTCAAGAACACATGTGCAGCTAGTTCCAGAGCCAAGACTTAAATCTTTAGAGTACAAGTCTGTTTTTTTCTATTAGTTATTTTCTTTGTTCTCCTCAACTCCTCCACAGGCCCCTCCCCCAATTTTACACCTAAGGTTAGATGACTTGCCTAAGGTCATACAATTAGAGTAGCAGAATTTGAATCCAGGTCTTCTGACATCAGTAATTCAGTGTATTTCTTCTTTTCTCCACTGTATTTCCATTACTGAGTAGTTAGATACCTCCCCTAAATTAAGTAGATTTAATGACTATTTCTTCAAGACTGCTATAAGTATTGTGGCAGATGCTCATTGTAGTATAACTATCTCTAAACTAAATGTATCAGAATGTGTTGTGCTTTCATTTTACTTTAGGGCCATTGTTTATCCATTTTCTCAATGGGTCTGATTTAATGTCTTTTTTTGTTTTTGGCACTATGCTAGACAACTATGAATAATATGGGAAAAGTATAGGATATAGTCTTCTTTGCTCTTGAGTACTTACAATTTGGTTGGAGAAATGACATTTGAATTGAGGAGGGAGAAAAACCAACTGCTAAATTGTGTGCTATCAACTGGAAGTCCAGAGAAAACAATAGAAAAGATTGAAATAAAAAGGAAAAATAAGATGCAGATCTGACAGAAAAGGAGGTGGGTAGAAGAAATGGCTTGAAAACAGACAGTTGGTGAGTAGCAAAATTTAGAACGGTCTATGTGGAACAAGAGTAAGGAGGCTTTGTAAGGGAAGCTTGAGAAGAAGGCTGCCTAGAAGTACAGTGAGGCTTTGAATGATCGGGTTCATATCAACAGTTCATGGTGCAACTATAGACTGCGGAAAACAAAACTAATAACCACTCTGTCCCAACACTGCAGTAAGCCATTTATAGATTTAGAGAATTTTTTTTTTTTTTTTTTTGACACAGAGTCTCACTAAGTTGCCCAGGTTGGTCTTGAACTCCTAGGCTCAAGTGATCCTCCCATCTCAGACTACTGAATAACTAAGATTACAGGTGGGAGCCTGGCTCCCACATTAATCTTGATTGCAACCCCATGAAGTAGGGATTTTTAGGCCCATGTTCAGTTTCTCTAACCGAAGCTCAGATAGCCAACTTGCCCAAAGCCACAGAGCAAGTCAGTATTCTAAACCAAGTCAGATGGATTCCAAAACTCACATTATTTCTGGCATTGGTTTTTCACTGAAAAACAACAGATTAAACAATAAAAAACTTTCCCAACGCACAATTCTTAGGCCTTCAACTTAAATTATTTTCAAATACAACCACGAAAGGAAAAATACCCTTATAATATCAAAAGTCAAGAAAAAAAATATTTAATTCTGAGGTTTCTCATGCAGCCAAATTAAAAAATATAAATGCATGTAATAATGTATATCATCTGATCAACAGTTACTTTGAAATCCCAACAGAGCATACATTTCATATGTAAAAGAGCATTTATATATTCCTTGTGGCCAACTTCACTTACTGAATACCTATTTTTTTTTTTACAGGGAGAAAGATCTTTGAAACTTTACCTCAGATTTTTCCATAGTGAGATCTCATTTAAATTACCAAGAAAAATAATTGTAGTTTTGCATTCATTTTGCAAACACATCATAGTAAACTCTATGGAGCCTCCCCCATTATGAAAAAGCTGACAAATAATAAATACATTGTTCTAAGAGAAATAAGGAAACAGGACTCTGAGATTAACTGCTATTTTGAAGCTGGAAAAAATATTCTGTAACAAGTTCACTATAATGAAAGGAATAACCCGTTTAAAGGTTTCATTACAGACTGTTACAAAGGCTGGATCATCAAGACTCTGTTATACAGGACACCATACGGTACACAACTGTCAGTTGTGGGCTGATGTTTTCCACATCTCCTGTGTGTACTTGCCTATTCATGTACTAACTGTAGTATTCTTCATTTAATATTTAAACTTTACTTTTTAAAATACCTATTTCAGTCCTTTATAAAAAATAAAATACCCAGTTTAACCTCAACTAAAAAAAAATCATGAAATCATGGCTTATGGTATATTAGGTATACACTTTTCCTAACAAATTAAAATTAACATGTAATTATAAGTTTTTAAAATGTTTATTATTTATTTATTTATTGCCATGTAGAAGGATGTGGCTGAATAAAATGTTTATTTTTTACTATCAGCAATCATTCTGCACATCTCTGGTAGGGTAAAGTGCCATGCTTTGTGTGATATCTTTGTTGCTGGTCTCCTAATACAGGAATAGTTAAAAAGCATTCCTCAATAACTGTGTTAATTATTATGGGAAGCTATTCAACTCTAAAGAATACGTACCTATGCTCATAAGTGCATACTACTGCTCTGAGGGTAGAAATTTGGTCAAACAAGAAATTGTGTGAAAATGTGAGACACACAGCTTCTTGGCCTTTTTGCTAAGATCAAGTGAAAATGTGAGGCATACTACATAACTCTCATAATTAAATGAATATGTTTTTCTTTTGCTAGCTATTCAGGAGGGCATCTGATTAAAATGGCTTAAGTAATTCTTTTCATTAGTTAAAAAAAAAAAGACCAGTTGTGCTCAAGCCAGGCTTGAGCTAGGGAACTGAAGTGGGTGTGGGATTTGGAGATACAGAGAGTTCTGCAGACCTGGTCTGGGAGGAGCAGAAGTGAAGGAAGAAGTTAGAGGGCTCCTTCTGCCAGGATTTCTTGTTCTGGCTAAAGAATTTCCAATTTGGCCAAAGTACAACCACTGGTGATCTCTGAGAAGCCAGAGAGTCACCCACTTTCATCTTAAAGTCAGGTAATGAATGTGTCAGGTACCCTTAATTAGCACAAGCTAATGGGTCCTTTTATGGCTAAAAGTTATGGTACCACCAGTTCTAAAATTATTTCATGACAGTAGGCTTTTAAAAAAATCTATGACTTTTGGGGGACTTTAATATGAGATGAACAATATTATACCTAGGGTGATTCAAATTGCCTACTGCAGGGGCAAGTGGAGCTGCCTGGCTTTGGAATCAGAGCTCCTAAGTTCAATCTTTACTTCACCATTGTGTGATCTTGGATAATTCTTTAAGCAATTCTATACCAGTTTCCTTGATGGGGCTAAAAACATGACCTACTTCATAGGATTGTTGAGGATTAAATGAAATAAAATGTAGAGATAAGAGTTGAATAATAGAAATAATATGTAAAAAATAGTAAGAAGTCAATAAATGCTAGCTATCAGTTACATGAAGCAGCATCCCTTTGAATGACACAAAAATTAAGATGAAAATTCGAGTGTCAATGAAAGTCTGGATTACGAAATGTTTGCTTTTCAAAGGATATTAGGTAAAATGATCTTCCAATACAGATGTGTCCCTGTAGCCCACAGTCTATACTGCTAATTTTATCATTTAAGACTTCACATATATTTGAAAAACACTTGGTAATTAAGGAAGCATTTTCTCATATATTATCTCATTTGATTCCTACCACAAATCCCAAGAAGCAGTACAAGAATTATTCACATTTTGTAAATGAGGAAACTGAAGTTCAGAAAGGTTATTTAATTTTCCCATAATTACAGTAACTGGACCAGTACACTTTCTCACAACACCAACTCTGCCTATCATAACTATTTGTTTCACCTTTTAAGGTAAAGAGATAGATAGGTACTACATAATTAAATTTTGATTTGAGGTCAGGATTAATTTGCTTGCTCTGAATTTAAGTAGAACTTTACACAGTATTTTCCAGCACAGTAAAATAAAAATTTTAAATGAATTCTTAGAGTATAGCTTTCTACATTTTTTTTTTCCTTTTTTCATCCCAGCAAGTCGAAAATCTACATTTTATATATATTTAACAGGGACATCCTTATTAGGTTCTAGTATAGTATCCTATGTTTGGTCCTAAAAATAAATCTAAAAATTTATGTCAATAGTTGATGTTATTCAGATGCTAAGTAGATGTCGTTTCTAGATTGGTTTACTGCTTGAGGGGAGTTAATCAAGAGCACTGCCCCTGCTGCCCCAGACATTGGTTTTATTTTGTGTTCTTGGAAAAAAGTAGAAAGTACATTTAAATAATAGATTAAACCGTCATTCTACCATAAGTGAGATAAAAATCTTTGACAATATTCTTGATTTCAGAAGTCAGGTTCCAGCTTACCTTCAAAGACTGTCCTCACTACTACTACAGGTAATTGTTCACTTGTGCGAAGAGGCTAAGCTCCTCTGCAGGACTTGCTGATTTCTGTTAAATGTAAGCCAGGGCTTTAGGACAATTAGAGGTGCAAAAGAGCCACAACAGTGACATGTAAACACACTATTTTGAAATGAAGCCCAGTGTCTCAGCTCGCATGTTCTGTACATTTTTGATTTATCAGGAACATTATGGTCTTTAACATATTAATTAAATTGGCTTAATGAAAAAGGCTAGCATTAATTCCTCTAATTCCTTTGAGTTGAAAACTGAGGACCATGCTATATTACAGTAAATGACAACCACTGAGCATCAATGGAGTTTAGAACTGTATTGGAATAAATTTAAAAATGGATTCAATCTGAAACATATTTAAGGAGTTAACCAGTTGTTACCACATTACACTGGGTGGTAATAAGGAGAAATAATTAGCAGTTTATATACTTTTTTTTTTTTTTTTTTGAGATAGAGTCTCACTCCGTTGCTTGGAGTAGAGTGCCGTGGCGTCAGCCTAGCTCACAGCAACCTCAAACTCCTGGGCTCAAGCGATCCTCCTGCCTCAGCCTCCCGAGTAGCTGGGACTACAGACATGTGCCACCATGCCCGGCTAATTTTTTCTATATAGATTTTTAGTTGTCCAAATAATTTCTTTCTATTTTTAGTAGAGACGGGGTCTCGCTCAGGCTGGTCTCAAACTCCTGACCTTGAGGGATCCACCTGCCTCGGCCTCCCAGAGTGCTAGGATTACAGGCGTGAGCCACTGCGCCCGGCAGTTTATATACTATTTTTTAAAAGCTAGCCAAACATTTTAGAGAAACAACGGGGAAGGGAGAGAGCCACTCATCAGATCAAGAAGCTACTTTGAGGTCCTCTCTGCAGACTTCTGGCAACTGGGGACCCAGGAGGTCAGGCCATCTTAAGTCCCTAACAAGAGGGTCTCCTGGCCTGTTCCATGAGACCTGGGGGTGACGGCTGTGACTACTGCCAGTTACTAGGAGTCAATTTATGGTAAAACTGAATCTGTGACTTCTCATTGCTTAAGACGATATTTTCTTTGATGTGAGAAGTTAAACTTATTTGGATATCCAGGTTATATTCTGCTTCCTAATTCCAAATTGCCTAGAAGTCTACCAATTAATATGATCTAAACAGAAAACATTCCTAGAGTGCGGACCCTAGGCATTCTCATCTTAGTGTGATTTGGTTTAAATGATTATCATCTTTTTTCTCTTACACCCTTACTAGAGTATATACTGAAAGAATAAATGTTTTAAGGGAAAAAGGTAATTTTATTTTAGGTAATTCATTTATAATTCCTTATTATCTTGAGTTATAAATAGAACAAGGATTTTGTTACATAAAAACATCAAAAAAGTATCAGTGAAAAGACAAAACCTCCATGAATGGTGTTGAATGGCCGGGGTAAAAACACCATGGAGCACAGAGGTAATTCTGAGTAAGGAAGAGGCAACTTGTAAGAAAAGGCAGGTCTTTCACTAAAGCAACGTTCAGTATGCAACATTTACTGATCCTCTTCTAGGTGTGTATATGAAGTCTTATCCACAGATGGCCTTTATCTAATTTGTATTTAATTTGTAATATAAATATTTTATTACAATACTACTGCTGCTAACACTTCTATAGTGTCTACTATATGGTAGGCACTATTAGATGCATTTTACATCCTAATTGGTATGGTACACTATTACACACCACTCCAATTTCACAGACAAGTTAACTGAGGCACAGAAAGATTAAGTAATTTGCCCAAGGTCATGCTGCTGCTAAGTGGCTCTAGAATCCCTGATGATAACAGTTACCCTATGCTGTACAAGAACTCTTCTATGATATGGAGGATAATTAGGAGTATAACGGGTAATGAGAGATGCAACAGGTGAGGTGGGAAGGCATCTAAAGTGATTTTTCCATATTGAAATTTGACGAAGAATTGGTCATTGATCTTGTTCTTTCCTTAACTTACAAGTGCATAGGTATCACTTAATCTTCTCCTGTCCCGCATCCCACTTACTTCCTTTTGTCTACCTAATATGGTGCCCCAGCAAAGAGGGGTAGGGAAAGGACTGAGAAAGTTACCTGAGCTGGGGTGGAGAAACACAAGGATTCAGTGTTGGGCATGTGCAGCAAACAAAATGTGTGAAAAGCTGTATTTTTTCATCACACATTATCACACCCCTGTGTAGACTAATAAAAACTATTAATGGAGGAAAATATAGAGATTCACTGAACTTTTAAATTTAATTATTTCTGGAATCTGCTACCACATAATGAGAATTAGCATTTTTAAGCTCCTAACAAGTGTCCTACACAAGACTGATAGCTTCAAAGTACTTCACTTCTAAAATGGTAACTGATGTTCTTGGTATTAGCTATACACTGGTAACAAAGTCATATATTCATACACAATTCTCAGCAATATTAAGAATAAGGACATAAAGTACAGAAAGTGTTAGACAATGAAGACAAGTTAAAATTAATACAATATAGTGATAGCATCAGGAAGGCATTTTTGAATTATGCTGTATAACAATATATTTCATACTGAATAATACTAATCTTATATTATTAAAAAATGAAAACTATGTTACAATGCATTCCAAGCAAATTCCATAGTGGGATACTTATGACAAATCACTTAGCTCACTCTCAAGTTTACAATGCAACCAAAATTGGATGGAATTCAGTTTGTTATACGGAAAACCCTATACAGTAGATGAAAATCACATTTAATATAAATGTCACACCATATAGTCACATTGCTCTTGAACTAACAGTTTATTGGAATAGTTTGAGTTTTCAGAATATGCAATGTAATCAAGACATTTCACGCAAAATACGTTACCTTCAGATTCAAAATGTAACAAATATGCAACAGCATAATCATAGGAAATAGACTATATTCATCTAATACCAGAGATATCTATCTCAGAGATTTGATGAAAAAACAGGAGCTTTTGTGGCTTATTATATCAACTAAAATATATTATAAATGCAACTCATGATATTTTATTTACATTTAAAAAACATTAAGAAGGAAATCATACTAACGGTAAACAGAAATTGTTTAGCATACTATAGTCTAAGATGATTATTATGAATTTATAATTTCCTAGTATCAATAAAGAAAAATCCCTATTTATTATTTTTTCAAATATTACTGAATTAAGCTATGGGATTCATCTATATACTACAAAACAGCTCTAAGACCTGATACTCATTTATTGGTCAGTTCCAATTTAACAAACTAAAGACAATGATATGTGAATCAAAGCTACATAGCCACGTTCTTGCCTGAAGTTTGCTAACTGTGGCAAAATGGAGCAAAGACCACGAATAGTCTTAATAAAACACATGATTTATGATTGCTTTCTAGATACTATCACTAGCTACTTGTGAGTTTGGGGTTACATTTACAGTGGTGGTGCCAAATTTACATGGGGTCGCTTAAACCTTCTCCTGCTCTCTGAATATGGCATACGTTTTAAGAAAGCAATCTTGGGCCAAGGTTGTAGCTGATGGCCTTGGCACAGAGCTGTAGAAATAAATGAAATTTAGTGCTTGTAAACTGGGCTTCTCCCATTCTACCAATCACTGCTAGAAATAACAAAATATGTCTTACTAGTTTTCTGTACAAATTTAAAGTATTTTGTTTGTTTTAACAAAAGTATTGTAAGAATTTCCAGTACCTAAAATAGTAGCATATGTTCATATAGATGTAGATATAAGGCCAAAAGATGAATGAAATGTAGTAATTTCTTAAAATCAATATAATCACTGTGACAAAATACTTAATTTTGTTCATGCTCTTGCTTCTCCTTGGATGTCCTTCACCATGTTCAATTCCTCCAGCCTTAGCATGTCCAAATCTTTATTATCCTTTAATGCCAAGCCCAAAAACTACCTCCTCCAAGAATACTCCCCTGACAAACTAGGGGGAAATAATCGCTCCCTTCCGTAATTATCGAAGAACTTTAGTTTATGCTTATTGAATCGATACCCTTTTACCTTATATTACAGGTATGTATATACATATTCTATCTCCTCTGATTGCATATCATATACAGTATACCTGCTACTGCTGCTCCCATTTACAGAAGGAGTATTATACACCCAAAATCACGCTAAGAGCCTTACAAATAACCCACAAGGCAGGAACCATTTTCATTTTACATGTGAGGAAACAGAGCAGAGGTGGTAGAGCCAGGATTGAGTCTGAGTACAAGCTATACCACCTCTGTCGTAAGCATTCTGTATGGTAGGCAAGAAAGGCATGATTTTCACAAGGTCACTATGATAGTCGTAGCAGAGACTTGAACCAGATCTTCTGAATTCAACATCGGTGTTTTTTGAAATGCTTTATCTTGTATCTCTGGCTTTCATGCTAACTCTTACTGTGTGCCAGAGGACCTCTGAGAGGCAGCTCACTGGCTCAAAGTGCCAATCAGACACATCTTGTCCAAATAATAAAAATAACTCTGGAAGTGTCATCTACTGTGTTGCTGCTGCCTAGCACTGCTACGTACTGAGATGGCTGGATTAGTCACTTAACCTCCCTGCCAGGGATTCTTCATCTCGAAAATGGAGGCAAGCACTTGACCCCTACCCAAACCCAGAGGATTTGAAGTTAAGGTGGAAAAAAATCCCTTTTAGTTATTCAGAAGAAAACTGTTTGGCATAAAGTAAATTTTAAGTGTTTTTTCTTTCCTTTTTGACATTTAAAACAAACACAAATATTTGAATTCATTATATAGAAAGTATGCTGAGAAAAGGCGGCTTCATTCTGGTCTGTGGTTTTACAGATCATAGAAATTCTAAGGACTACGCAATTAAGACAGGCAAAATAGCTCTCTACACCAGCTGGTGGACCTTCCCCAGAAACTTCCCTAACAACTTAATATGGCCCGAGGCACGAACAATTTGCTCACATGCCGAGTTTGTGTGGCAGGCCTCAGAGCAATAGAAGGGTTATTACAGAGGTCCTGGAGGTGTTTATATAGCTCCCCTACTGTACACCAGCATTTGTTTCTCTTTCTTTTCATATTCTGGAGTTTAAATGTTTCATAAAGGTGTCTGCCTTTGTAAAAACGTTACGGTTCTGTTACCATTTACTCATTTTCCCATGATTAGAAGCCAGAAAAGAGCTAAAAGTTATCAATTAAGCAGCTTTTAATGACTATTAAACTATTTTGGGGTATAATTCATAATTCAACTATGTGTACTGGTTACAAGTTTTATTCTTAGTACATACTTTCTCATCCCTCTTAGCCAAATCTGCTTTGTCAATGAACAGAATGTTTATAGAAGAAAAAATTCATTTTGTTCAATTAGAAACAAAATAACTTAACAATGAAAAACAAATTTCAAGAACAATACTCTTAGCCAAAGGGTGGCCCTCACAGGATTTTCTATGGGTAGATTTGCTTATTTAAAAAAAAAAAAAAAGCATTTGGCAGGCTTTGAAAACATAACAGAAGTCAATAAATTTCTGACCACAGAAGATCTGTGTAACTGTGTGTGGTCACATAATTAAGGCTGAAAATTGAATCCAAATGGATATCTAGTTCAAACCACTGTTAGCAAAAAATGAGATAGAATTTGAATTGTCAAACCAGAATGTATGTAAAACATAGGCAATTTATGATTACCTTACTTTCTGACTTACTGACATTTACAGGCCTGCCTTGTTTTATTGTGCTTTGCTTTATTGCACTTCCTAGATATTGCATTTTTTTACAAATTGCTGGTTTGTGGCAATCCCTCATCAAACAAGTCTATCACTGCTGTTTTCCAACAGCACGTGCTCACTTCATGTCTCTGTCACATTTTGGCAATTCTTGAAATATTTCAAACCTTTTCATTATTATATCTTCTATGGTGATCTGTGATAAGTGATCTTTGATGTTACTATTGTAATTGTCTTGGGGTGCCATGAACCATACCCATAGAAGACTACAAACATAATTGATACCTGTGTGTGTTCTGAATGCTGGAAATCGCTATTCCTTCATCTTTCTCCTGTTCTTGGGCTTCCCTATTCCCTGAGAAAATACTGAAATTAGGCCAATTAATAATAACAATCAATAACAATATTGAAATTAGGCCAATTAATAATCCTACAATGGCCTCTAAGTGTTCAAGTGAAAGGAAGAGTTATACATCTCTCACTTTAAAGCAAATGCTAGAAATGATGAAGCTTAGAAAGGCAAGCTGAAAGCTCAGACACGCTGAAAGCTAGGCCTTTTGTGCCAGTTAGCAAAGTTGTAAATGCAAAGGAAAAGTTCTTGAAGGAAATTAAAAGTGCTACTCCAGTGAACACACGAATTATAAGAAAGCAAAAGAGCTTTATTGCTGATATGGAGAAACTTTCAGTGGTCTGGATAGAGATCAAACCTGCTACAACATTGTGTTAAGCCAAAGCCTAATCCAGATAAGGCTCTAACTCTCTTCAATTCTGTGAAGGCTGAGAGCGGTGAGGAAGCTGCATTTAAAAAGTTTGAAGCTAGCAGAGGTTAGTTCCTAAAGTTTAAAGAAAGAAGTCTTCTCTAGAACAAAAAAGTACAAGATGAAGCATCAAGTGCTGATGCAGAAATTGCAGAAAGTTATCCAGATCTAACTAAAATCATTGATGAAAGCGGCTACACTAAACAACAGATTTTCAATGTAGATGAAATAGCCTTCGACTGGAAGACGCCATCTAGAACTTTTCTAGCTAGAGAGAAGTCAATGCCTGGCTTCAGAGCTTCAAAGGACAGGCTGACTCTCTTATTGGGGGCCAATGCAGCTGGTGACTTTAAGTTGAAGTCAATGCTCATGTGTCATTACGAAAATCCTGGGGCCCTTAAGAATGCTGCTAAGTCTACTCTGCCTGTGTTCTATCAATGGAACAGCAAAGCCTTGATGATACCACATCATGATTTACTGAATATTTTAAGTCCACTATTGAGACCTACTGCTCAGACAAAAAGGTTCCTTTCAAAATATTACTGTTCATTGACAATGTACCTGATCACCTAGGAGCTCTAATGGAGATGTACAAGTAGATGAATGTAGGTTTTTGTTTTGTTTTGGTTTTTTGAGACAAGAATCTTGCTCTGTTGCCTGGACTAGAGTGCCGTGGTATCATCACAGCTCAAACCAACCTCAAACTCCTGGGCTCAAGTGATCCTCCTGCCTCAGCCTCCCAAGTAGCTGGGACTACAGGTGTGCACCACCACACCCGGCTAATTTTTTCTATTTTTAGTTACCCAGCTAGTTTCTTTCTATTTTTAGTAGAGAATGGATTTTGCTCTTGCTGAGGCTCGTCTTGAACTCCTGACCTCAGGTGATCCTCCTGCCTCGGCCTCCCAGAGTGCTAGGATCACAGGGGTCAGCCACCATGCCCGGCTGTGAACGTTGTTTTTATATCTGCTAACAGACCATCTGTTTTGCAGCCCATGGATCAAAGAGTAATTTCAACTTTCAAGTCTTATTATTTAGGAAATACATTCTGTAAGGCTGTAGTTGCCCTAGATAGTGATTCATTCTTCTGATGGATCTGGGCAATGTAAATTGAGAACCTTCTGGAAAGTACTCACCATTCTAGATGCCATTAAGAACATTTGTGATTCATAAGAGGAGGTCAAAATATCAACATCAACAGAAGTTTGGAAAAAGTTGATTCCAACTCTCATGGATGACGTTGAGGGGTTCAAGACCTCAGTGGAGGAAATAACCGTGGATGTGATGAAAACAGCAAGAGAACTAGAAATAGAAGTGGAGCCTGAACATGTGACTGAGTTGCTGCAATCTCATGATAAAAGAATGAGATGCAGTTTCTTCTGTATCAAAGAATATGATGAGTTTCTTCTTACGAATAAGCAAAGACAGCAGTTTCTTAAGAGGGAGTCTACTCCTGGTGAAGAGGTATATCAGGTACGTTCTCAACATTGCTGAAATGACAGCAAAGAATGAGCTTGCATAAAGTTAGTTGATAAAGCAGTGGCAGGATTAGAGAGGACTGACTCTAATTTTGAAAGAAGTTCTATTGTGAACAAAATGCTATCAAAGAGCACTGCATACTACAGAGAAATCTTTCCAGAAAGAAATAGTCAACTTTTCCTTTTCTTCAAAGAGATGGGGTCTCACTCTGTTGCCCAGATTGGTCTCAAACTCCTGGCCTCAAGCAATCCTTCTGCCTCGGCCTCTCAAAGTGCTGGGACTACAGGCATTAGCCACTATGCCTGGCCAGGAAGAGTCAGTTGATGCAGCAAACTTCTTTGTTATCTTATTGTGAGAAACTGTCACAGCAATCCCACCATTCAGCAACCATCACCCTGATGAGTCAGCAGCCATCTACACCGAGATAAGATCCTCCACCAGCAAAAAGATTTACAACTTGCTGAAGGCTGATAGGATCATTAGCATTTTTTAAGGAATAAAATATTTTTAAAGTAAGGTATGTATATTGTTTTTTTCTTAGACATAATGCTACTGCACACTTAACAGACTGTAGTATAAACAGAACTTTCATATACACTGGGAAACCAAAAAATTTGTGTGAGTTGCTTTATTGCAATATGCGCTTTATTGCTGTGGTTGGAACCAAGCCAGCAATATCTCCAAGGTATGCCTGTACTTTACTCGGTAGAAACAAAGGACATTTCATATTAACAGTTAAGTTAGGTAGTTGAATTGCTTAATTATAGTCTATTGACAGTTCTGCTTCATCCACTTACTTTGCATACTGTGAAGTCTCTGGATACCTACACTTTGCAGGTCTCAAAAAAGAAGAGAGAGCAAAACCTGCAGTAAATTTTTGTTTTTTGTTTTGTTGTCATGCAAAGGCCTGGGTTAGGCAGGAAGACAGGACAATCCTAGTGAATTCTCTGACTGCTTAGGGATTAAGTCCCCACAGTTGGCCTCAGTGACTCCTCAGAAGAATCTCTGACATACCATAAAGAAGAAAAACACTACAAATTATAAACCAAACAGACAAAAAGTGTTCCTAACATTTTCTATGCAAAGTTAAAAATTTGAGATCAGCTTCGGCTAAATTAGGAAGTACATTGTACAACAACTTACAAAGAGGTAGTGTTTTATTTTAGTATCTGAATTTGTATGGTGTCAAAAAATAGTTTGGCATCTGAAGACTTTCACTTATATTTTTGTTTTTTTTTTTTCCTGCACTCTTCCTCAGAATGCAGACTTTCACTTAATTCAAAAACAACTTTAAAAGAGTTGTCAGTCTAGGTGCATTTATACAGTATTGTGTCTCATGTAGGCATACCCAGACATCACCCATAGATGGAAAAATGCTGTGGGACTCTCCTGTTGGCAGGATGAAGCAGAGTCTGTGTTATCTGGTTTATGAGGTGACATTTCTTGTTGTACTGTAAGTGAAGCTACTGTGGAGAATGCTCATCCCCATTACATCTGCTGTAGTACCTTCCTCTGGCCTACAACTGTGTTGTCTTAGGCTTTCTGGCAATTTATGAAACTAAAGACACAAGGCAGAATGAAACTTAAATCAGATTTCAGCAGGTGGATGTAGATGGAGAGCATTCAGATATGAGACCCCTCCCAAAGGTTTGATTCAGCTCTTAGCTGGACTGCCTTCATGAGTAGCACCTTTTAAAACAAACTGTTCTTTTTCAAAGCTTTCTGTTCTTTTAAAATAATAAGTTATTTCTAATAGACTTTCTACTACAAATTAATAATGTAAACATATGATATAAATTATTAAATTTATATGCTAATCAGTTTACAAAGTATTAAAATCAATTAAGTTTAAGAGCAGCTAATGGGCATCTAAAAAATTCATTAGCTTATTCAAAATACAAACAGAGGAAAATTGAAGAAAGTAAAACATGTCTCTTACTCTTCCCTTTAAGTTCTTAATAGGCTATGATTCTAAAAAGTTAAATACTCACACTTAACATTACAATTTTACACAATTTGCAAATAGAATGCTGCCTTTCTTCTGTGAAACTAATGAGTACAGAAAACTGTACTTTTAGGTTATTTTATAGCAGACATTCTAGCTTGTTTGTTCTTAAACAATCTTAAGGATGTAACTGGCATTTGTACTGTTTACAAATGCCCCATTTTTTGATACTATATTTAGGAAAAAAAATCAGGAAAAGTTTCCTCCCGAATCAAGGTATTAATAATATCTTAACACTCTAGAGATGATTCCTAGGCCAATGTACAAATATATCTTGAAAAGAAAACTTAACACATTGTCCTACAAGAAAGCTCTGTTGGTTGCAGAGGATTAGGAAATTCTGTAATGATAAATTTATTCATTGTTTTATAAAGTGGTTTCCATGCAATCTTGATTTATATTTTATTAGGATCTTTAATGATTTTCTTTCCAGATTTAGAAAAGCATAGAAAAGGATTTTAAATATGTCAAAGCTACAGTTCTATGCACCTCGGTTCTAGTCTTCTAATATGTATACAATTTGTAAATGAGAAGTGAATACCTAGAAAGAGAAAGTAGGCTAAATCTTAAGTCTTTGTTTTTCCTTTGTTAATACTTTGGGTATTTGTTCTGTTTAACTTCCTTACAATCACTTTTATACCAACTCTCTTTTAAAAAACAGGTTATGGATATATTTTCTCTTTTGCTCACTAGGAAAAGCAGAAACTGAAAGCTTGAGAACATGTTGTTTCTAACAGAAATGGATGAACTAAAAAATAGTCTGTGCTTATTTAACAAAAAAAATGTTAAAATTTTTAGTAATGTGCAGAAAACAGCACAACCAGGTTGATTTAACTGTCACATTTAAAATGATATACATTAAACCAGGATTTTCTACCAGAGGTAGCACTTGCCAGTTATAGGAAGGCAGATTCAAACTTAATTGCCTATTATGTCTTATGTACACTTGTTACTTTTCCCAGCGCAAAATGTTCCAAAATATTTTACCTATGACTTACTTTGTACAGTACTCATTTTTCTAAATATACTCTTAAAAAATGGGACATATGGTCTAAGTGCATGTATGGGAAAAATAGGATGAAATACCAAAAAGTTGGCCTGTTCTAGGAAATCCAGGACATATGGTTGATATGTGAGCAAAGGAGTATCCCTATGTGCTATGGAGAATTGAACTCAATGAGAACCCAAAGGCATAATAAGAACCTGTCCGTTCCACCTGTTGAATCACAGGCATTTTGGAATAAGATATGGTCATTCCAGTCTTTTTCCTTCTTAGTGTCCTCACCAGATCCTTTTGCCATATTCTGCCCTTTTTAGAATGATAGCATTAAAATGCCATTCTCCCATCAGGGATAAAGCCTCTCTTATCTTTTGCCCAGCACAGCATTATGCAGTAGTAACTCAACCAGTTCAGGAAACATGTTCACCTACGGTAATGAAGATTACAATTAGATCAATTAAGGGTGTCATTCTAAATCAACAATTTAAATTTAATCTTTAATTGGTCAGTCTATACTAGCTAGAATTTAAAATTCCTATATTTTGCAAATTTGACTTTTGCCCTGAACTTTCTACAGTCTCTCAAAATTTTAAAAATAGATTTTAAAATAGATATTCTTAGTAAGAAAACATAATTTTTCAAATTCAAATAATTTGCACAAGTCAGTGAATGAGTGTTAGCTAGTCCAAAAGCATACTAACCAACTGTAAGAATTGCACTTGTTTACAATTCACATTTTCTTAAAGCACTTCCCATTGCATCTCTTGCTGACAAGTAAATGCATGATCTTAAATCCATGCAACAGCAAGATATATCATGCTGTTGAAAGTGTGAATTCACCAATGGATATATAATATTCATTAAAGGAGGATATGAACTAACATATTCCATCTACAACAACTTTTGAACTATGCAATTAACTCCATTGCTTTACTTTCCCATTTTCACCCAAAGAAATACTCTCCAAGGCCCAGAAAAACATGTCAAAGAAATGTTGAAAAGTCACACCAACTTTTCTCATATTTAAATTTTAACAATCAAATCTTTATAATTTGTCTGAGTGCAGGTACCTCATGCCTGTAATCCTAGCGTTCTGGGAGGCCAAGGTAGGCAGATCACCAGAGCTCAAGAGACCAGCCTGAGTAAGAGCAAGATTTCACGTCTACTAAAAACAGAGAAAGTCAGTCTGGCCTGGTGATGCTAACAGTAGTCCCTATAGTCCCGGCTACTTGGGAGGCGGAGGCAGGAGGATCACTTGAGCCTAGGAGTTTGAGGTTGCTGTGAGCTATGTTGACGCCACTGCACTCTAGCTGGCATGACAGAGTGACACTGTCTCAAATAACTAAATAAACAAATCTTTATAAATTAGCATCAGTAAGAATAACATTAATAGGCATATGGTTAAAAATAACCCTGTAATAATTCCATAAAAATAATATGCCATATAGTACTTAAAAATTTATCTTCATGAGAAAAGCAACCACATTCATTCCTATTAGGTATCGCTCTATTTTTTTTCAACCTTGGTTGCGATCTTAGGGAAGCATAAATATGTATTTTAAAACTCCACTGGTTTTTTCTTGTTGAGAGAATACGAACATATTCTCCACTAGACATTTCTTGTTGCGAGAATACGAATATATTCCTCACTCATAAAAATAACCATTGTAATAGAGAATAAAGTCTGAATCACTGTAACAGAATTAAAACATACCTCTATATTTTTCAAGCTTCAACAGTAATTTATTAACAGGGTATTACCTTATTTTAAATTTTTTATAGTGAAAAGTTTGCCCTGCTACACTTAGAGTAGAATGTTCAAATCTTATATTACATAATCAAGACTCCTTAAGAGGTAACATAGTATAGTTGTTAGAAGCACTCATTGGAAACATAAATTTCCAGGGTTCAAATCCTGGTTCTGCCACTGATCAGCTGAGTAACCTTACTCAAATTACTATTTATTTCATGCCTCCGTTTCCTCATCTGTAAAATGATGGTAATAGTATTTCTCAGGGATGTTCTGAAGATGCCATGTAATGAGACTTATATAAGTACTACCTATTATTACTGATCTAATAATTCTTATATTAAATGCATATACATCTAAATTAATGAATCTAAATGGATAGAAGGACAAAATCTGATATGAGCAATTTTTTTAAATTTTATTATTTATTTATTTATTTAGAGATGGGGTCTCATATGTTACCCAAGCTGGAGAACTCCTAGGCTGAAGTGATCCTCTTGTCTCAGCCTCCCCGGTAGCTGGGACTACAGGTGTATGCCACTGAGCTAGGCTAATTTTTAAAATAAATTTCCAAATAGTTTTAGGTTTATAGGAAAATTGCAAAGAAAGTACAGGAAGTTTCCATACATTCCACACAGTTTCTCTTATTAACATTTTATGATGTAAGGAACTATAAATGATAGCCCAATAGTGGAAGGACATTTATTCTCTGCAGGTAAAACTACAAATTTAATTAATCTGTAATTTCAGTAACCCACCTACCAGAACCAAACTTTGAAACTTATAAGTACCACATTATAATTAATAAGTGATAAATTTAATGTTTCAGTAATAGCACTGCAAATACTGTACTAATGTAATAAGATATTTTATAGTCTCATTAAAAAGGAATAATAAAATGAAAAAGTAATTTTAATGTGTGTAATTACTTCTATATACATATTGAAGTTGCAAATTAAAGCATGTAAAGTAGGAAATAAAGCTGGGATATTTATATAGATACTTCATAATTTTAAAATTGAATAAATTTCCTTAATATCATAAAGTATTTAAACTACATAAGGGCAATATGGTGAATAAATTTTGAAATGAGATTTTTAACTTAAATATTTTCTTACTATTATAGAATCATTATTTATAATAATATAAAAGGTGGCAAATTTTTCTGGCTGTTAAAGAAACAAAGGTAAAAGGTACATCCGTAGAAATGTTTTTTTTCTTTTTTTTGTTTGACTCAATACCACTTACAATATGTAGAAATGTTAAAAGAGGCTGAATAGCTAAGGCATACAGCATTAAATGTAGACATGAACTGTCCAATTTAGTAGCCACTAGCCACATGTGGCAAAGTAAATTTAAATTATTAAATAATTAAAATAAAACTAAAAATTAAATTCTTTGGTTGTACTATAGTCACATTTCAAGTATTCAGCAGCCATATGTGATTAGTAGTTACCATTTTGGCAAGTACAGATATAGAACATTTCCATCACTGCAGAAAGTTCTAGTGAACATTATTGCTCTACACAGGAACAGATTGTTTTACTGATAACACTTAACTGAGCCTTAACCAGTAGTCCTCCGGTAGTCCTAACCTCTCATCCAAACAAATTATTTTTATTAAACTTGCAAAAAAGAAGCAAGGGGATAAAAGGAGACTTTTATCTCCTTTCTGAAATGTTTAAGAGGCGAAAAGGAAGAGGGCCTGGCCAATTCTCATATCAGACAAATGGCCACCAAGAAATGGAAAAATTGCTGAGGTCCTCAAAGCCATTGTTGTACTCACGTGGCAGGGTAGCAGTGGACCCAGTGGCCAGGAGGGCTCCTCTTCAGGAGTACATTTCCTCACTAGGGGAGGGGTCCCCATGTGGGGCCTTCACACTGGTGGGACCTTCCCCTTTATGGGGCTGGGGTTTCTGCCAGTGAAAAATGGGAAATTTCATTGTTAGCCAGCTTGAAACTTTTCCCCTTTGAGATATTAAAAACACTGCTTACTGGATTAGTTAATTCAAAACAAGGTTATACATTAACCATAATGTGTGACTGATTCTGTCTATCCCTCAGTTCCCTAGCAAAAATAACCTGCACCATTACTGGAACTGTCATTAGAATCTCAGATCTTGCTAAATGTTGAAAAGATTAGATAGAACCAGGTAATGGTTTTTCCAATCAAGATACAAAATAAGGATAATTATCTCTTAATTATCAGTAATGAGCAGTGGCAAAAAGAGCAAATATAACCATATAACAAAAACGTCACCAAATTTTATAGCTTCTCATTCTCACTCTATACAAACTTGTAAATAAGAGTTGAAAATGAGAAGCAAATGTCTGAACTTACTTCTCGCCATTCTGTGATTTGGTACTAAATAATGGTGCTGAAATGGTCAATAGAAACAAGGATCTGTTGTGTTGTTTTTCTTTTCCCCAAAGAAATTTTCAGAAATCCATGTAAGCAGTTTGTTGATTATCTAAAAATGTGGCTAACAATAAAGATCCCCCATGAACCCTTTTATTTACAAAATGTTTTCCACTTCTACAAGACAAGTATTTTCATTGTTTTAGCTTCAATGCACACAATTACAATGTAAAATGATAAGTGTATTCTTACTGACATTCTGGAACTCCAAATAGTTACCTTAATTTCTTCTAGTTTAAATTCTTTCTGCTGGTATATTTACAATGGCGTACCATGGCATACCTTTGGGCAGTTAGATAAGAGGCCCAATTTAATAGAACCTGATGGATACTTCCGGTTAATGACCATCATCAAGTTTCTAAAAACCATTGAAAAAAATCAGAAAATTTAAGTTTGTGGTGAATTCTAAGAGAGGAGATACAGAAAGAAGTAAACAGAAGTTGTGCACTAAAATTCATGACATTATTTTTCCCACCAGATACGAAATCCTTGATGTGCCTGACTTACTCTCTGCAGTTGCAGCCTGTTTTTTCCATATTCAACATTTCTAATATCAGTTAGATATTAGAAATGTAATCTTTTGTAATTACCTGTTCTCCCACACAGCAATTCAGAGGTCAAGTTACTACAAACTGTACTTCTCTGTCTATACTACAAAGGGGGTGGAGAATAGAGAAAGAAATCATAAGCAAAAAAGGTATTTTACACAAAATTAGGTGATGCATTTAATATAAATTATATAACCTTCCAATTCATAAGAGAAATTTATTTCAGATAGAAGGTATCTAGAATCCAAGTACTTAAGCTCCTGTAAGTTTAAATATTTCTACAATAGGAACTAATATCATTCCGGATTACCTTTCTATCAGAATCCTTAGGTTAAGACATGCATAAAAAAATATTAATTTAGTAGACTATTCTTAATTGCATCCAAAATCTCCCTTACATGGGTAAGTTAGGCTCAACTTCTGCTGTTTGAGAAAATTAAAGTTTGGACACCATCAGTCTAAAAACTAGTTCCAAATTCCAGAGTATATGGTCAAATCAAAACATTGCCAAAGACATAAAAATAAAGATCTACATCAAATATCAAAGGCAGGCTATTCCTTTCAGGAGCTGACCAAAGTTCCTAGGGGTGGACTGGAATGCTTCACGGCCAGAGTTTTATTATGAAGCTTGAAAAGATTATGAGGTCACTGACCTGGACGGATTCAGTCAAAATTAAACTGCCAGACTTCCTGTCTACCCCAAAACACCCTGATATCCACAGACAAAAACTTCTTCACATTCAGAGTCTAATTGTTCTTTATCATTTTCACTCAGAGATCACTGTTTTTCCACAAAATACAGTCCTTTGTGGCATCAAGAACATTGTTAACATAGTGCATATTGAAATGCTGCTCTGCTACTGTCCTTGGAATTTTCTTTCAAACTGCTGACATTCTTTTTGCAAGTTATTTTGTGCATGTACATACATTAATCATCAACAACAGCTACCTGACCTGAAGTAACTGATATTAGAAATGTTGAATATGGAAAAAACAGGCTTCTTAGAATTGAAGAGATACAGTAACAGGGCTCCTGATGTTGGGGAAAAATACTTCTCTTTCATTTCCTGTCATCCATGTAACCATTCATTTCCTCAGATAGTTATTAATCACCCAATATATGCCTCAGATCCTAAGATTAGGAATAGAGCAGTATACAAAACAGACAATACCTTCAGGGAACTTATGTAGAGACTAGCATTAATTAAAAAAACACAGAAAATTAACATAAAACTACAACTGTTATAAGTACTTCAAAAAAAGAGGCACATTATGCAATAACACATGGCTGATCTGACCTAGTCAGGGAAGTCTGATGATACCTAAGGAAAAGGGGGAGGGCAATGTCAGGCAGAGGAAATAGCATGTGTAAAGGAGGAAGAGAGCAAGGAACTTTTTTGCATGGATAACTGCACTGTGGAAAGAAAAACTCCAGACTTTTTGAAGACTGTTAACAATCGGGTTCCAAACTATACCAATACTGGGGTACTTAAAATACCATTATGCTCTTCTGGTTAGAGTAGGGGCTTATGAAGGCCAGTTAATTAAAGTTTTGGCCAAGTCTCTCTCACAATGGGTCCAGATCAGACCTATCCTGGAATTATTTCCCCAGCCTTCAAGTGCATAATTGGGAAACTCTCACACTGGCTCCCTGACAAGAGGGATTGGCAGTATTTTTAAAAGAAGGGCTGAGTATAAACTCTGGAAACTTTCCTCCACTCCTCTATCCCCAGTCAAGATAGTAAATCAAATTACTACTGCATATACTGGGAAGAACTGCAGAGATTTGCATGGCTATCAAAGACTTAAAGATGCAGGGGTAGTGGTCCTTATATCCTCTTTCTATACCTTTCGTGACCCTACAGAAAAAAATAGATAATGGATCACTGTAATCTTAAACTTGTGGAAACCCCAATAGCAGTTGTCATCTCAAAAATGGTATCGATTTGGTTGGTACTCAGCTACTGATGTGGTAAATGCTTTTTTCTTAATCCCTATTAGTAGAGAGAATCAAAAGTAGACTGCCTTCAGAATGGCAGGGAGAGCTTAACACCTTGTCCTGGGGGTAATGTTAACTTTCCTAATCGCCCTCAAAATTCAGTCAGCCTGGATCATCTTCACATTCTACTATATGGATGACAGCATACTAACTGGATCTGGTGAGCAAGAAATGAAAAGTATCCTAGATGGCCTAGTAAAACACAGAGTAGGCACTTTCCCAAAATTATAGCGTATGGCATACTGTTTAAGTTTTCAGGGAGTCCAGGGCTCTGAGTCATGCTGAGAACATCCCATTTAAGGTAAAGAACAAGTTGTTGCATCTCTCAACATCTACAATTTTAAAAAAAGGTAAGTCTCTTTAGATTTTGGAGGTGGCATATTAATATGCAATACTTTATAATATTGTTTTGATCCTTTTATCCCAGACTCAGAAGGATGCCAGCTTTTAGAATGACCAAGAGCAAGCGAGAAGACTCTGAAGCAGGTTCAAGCTGTGATGCATTTGTGACCAGCGGATCTAACGGTATGAGACCTATCTTTGATGGACGAGGATGATGTGGAGTCTCTGGCAAGTATCAAAAGAGAAGTCACAATACAGATCCCCAGTGTTCTGTGGCAGAGAACTGTTTTCAGTTTAAAAACAAAACAAAACAGGACAAAACAAAACAGATCCTAGTATGTTATAGGGCCCCGGTACAGTTTGTGTGCCTGACTATTGGTCAACAAATTACTCTAAGACTGAAAGTACCCGTTGAGCCATAAGGTTACATGGGCACAGAAACAACCTGCTGTACAATGGAAATGGCATTTTTAGGATTAGGAACAAGCACATTCAGAAGGCAAGAGTACAGCCTGAGTAAGACTGAGACTCCGTCTCTACAAAAAAAATGGAACAAAAAATTAGCCAGCATGGTGGTAAACCTGTAGCCCCAGCTACGAGAAGTTGAGGCAGGAGGATTGCTTGAGTCCAGGAGTTTGAGGTTGAAATGAGCTATGATGACACCACTGCACTCCAGCCCCAGCAACAGAGCAAGACCATGTCTCAAAAAAAAAAAAAAAAAAAAACAAAACAAAAACAAAAAAACCCAAAAGGAAGGCATGAGTAAATTACATTTACAGGTAACCCAGACTCCCATGTCACCGATTCTTTTCTCTTTCATGACCAGCTAACAGAGGAAAAAAGGAATTCCGATCTAGACAAAAGTAGAGTGCTGTTGCACTGCAGCCTTATTCAGGAGTAGACTTAAAAAACTATGGTAAAGAAGTCTGGCAGGTGAGAACAATTAGAGAAGTATACTTGTTCATTAATTCTGAACAGTGAGAGAAATGACCTGAGCTACAGATATACCTTGACTCCTGGGCAGTAGTGAATGGTGTGGCACTTTGATCGGGGGCATGATAAATAAGTCTGGGAAAGATGGACCGGGCACAAATCAGGTGCATTTCTGTGTCTCACATTAATCCCCACCAGGAAGCATCCACCAAAATGTCCATGTGTGTTGTCTAATATCAACAATGAGGTGGATAGGATGACTCATTCTATGGCTGTCAGCCAGCATCTCACTTAGGCCACCACAGTTGACACAATGAGCCCATAATTGAGTGACTAAGGTGCTTCCTCTCACCAGTGTTGAAAAAGCTATTGCTAAATGCCAAATCTGCCAGCAAGAGACTGATGTCAAGCCCTCAATATAGCACCATTACTCAAGAAGACCAGTCACTTGGCATAAGGTTGATTACAATGAGAGGACAGCAGCAGCAATGATTTGTCTTCAAAGAACTAATACTGAATCTGGACATGGATTTGTTCTCCACCTCCCAGTACCTTTGCTACCACCACTATCCCAGGGCTTACAAAATAACTGATCTATCGACATGGCATCCCACCACTGTCTTAGGCCAAGGAGACCTATTTTATAACTAAGGAACTGTGACAATGGGCACATCCCTGTAGAATCCATTAGTCTTACCATGAAACCCATCCACAAATAAACAGTTACCCCAGTAGGTAGGTATACAATGGCCTATTAAAAATATCAGCTGAAGAGAAATCTTGAAGACAAATTCCTGCAGAGTTGGAGCACTGCCCTCCAGGATGTGGTATACATACTGAAGCAATGGCCAATATATGGTACTACAGAATACTTAGGAATCTGGGAACCAAAAGATGGAAGTAGGATTGATCCACTTGCAAAAATCTGTGTTTCCCATTCATGCAACTTTAGTCTCTACTAAGGTAGAGGTCCTGCTTCCCAGGTAGGGTTGGGGGATAATTGTTTCCTCCAGTGAACAGGTAAGAGTTCCATTAAACTTGAAGTTCTGACTACTGCCTCCATACTTTGGGCTCCTCATGCCAGTATAGCAGTAGAAAACAAGGGAGTCAGGTTACTGCTAGAGATAGTTAATCCTGACTACCAGAAGCAGCAAAGACTGTGGCTACACAACAGAGGAGGAACGGATATCTCCAGAATTTGGGGGATTTGTTGGGTTATCTCTTGGTGCTTTCATAGCCAGTGGTATTCACATATGGGAAATTTCAACTAGCTCAACAAGAGCAAGGCAACTAAGTGTTTGGACAGTTGAGGGATGCAATTCAAATTTGATCCCAGCAGGCAAGCAATTCAAATTGCTAAAGCACTAGCCATTAGTGAAGGCAATCTAGAACAGGTGATAGAAGGAAATGTTGTATATCAATCACAGCCTCAGGGTCAGCTGCAGTAGAAGAGACTGTAATTTGTTTCTCTTCTCTGAAGTCTTTCAGAGATTATGGCAGGGCTCCACCTTAAAGGGCGATTCAGTTACTGATTGCACTTTTACCTCTGATCTCAGAGAAGAAGTCAGGGTATCTTAATCTCACAAAAATGGAAGCCCCATATTACAGTATGGAAGCTGGGTATAGTGTAGGACATGAATGGATCTGAGTAGTAAAAGGAGTATATTATACTGGATACCATCTATGTACCACTTCAGGGTCTCTTGGCCTCACCTGTGTCTTATTCCAGCTGTCTCATCAGCATCAATTTCACACAGGTATAATCTGACAGTGCCCTTCCTCTCACCTGGGAGGCAGCTCTTGCCTCTCACTCTATGGCATCTATGTTGACATTGCTTTGCTGTTTTCTTTTTTTTTTTTAAGAGATGAGGGAGAGGGTCCTCACTATGTTGCCCAGGCTGGCCTCAAACTCCTGGGCTCAAGTGATCATCCCACCTCAGGGTCCTGAGTAGCTGGGAATGTAAGTGTGCACCAATGTGCACCCAGCTCCGGTTGACACTGCTTTAAATCCCCACTTGCACACCAGCCCACGAGTTACTTAGGGAGTTTGTATACTGTAGGGTGAATCTCTGACCAAGGGAAAACAGAAACTAGCAGAAAAAGTCTTCCTCCTTCTCCTCTCACAACGCATAGTCTTAAGACACAGTTTATATGATTTCTCGGGGACAATCCTGTAAGATTGAGCAGTGGCAGATAACTCAACAGCTTATTCACAAATTGGCTCTTCCCTCTACCAAACTACCTTCTCCTTGTCCCTCACTCTACTTCTCGGGACTGTATTCCCGAATGAATACAGCACCTGGCCCTCTATTTCAGGCTCTTCTTTCTGAGGAAGTTAAGCTGAGACAGACCTGATAATCTGTGGTGCCTATATGATTCATTCCATTGGAGTTCAGAGTTGGTAAGTGAAACCACAGGCAGAGATGAGATCACTCAGAGGGAGACAGAGTGGGATGAGAAGGGGACCTAATACTTGCCCCATTAATGGCCATGAGAAGGATAAAGTCCAGAAAAGAAAACCGCACAGTGGCCAGAGAGGTGAGTGGAAAACTGGAAAGTATTGTTACTGTGAAGGAGTTTAGTAGGGCACACAGGTAATACACATCTAATAAATTGTTGCTTTTTAATTACTAAATTTGGTTCAATCCAGACTGCTATGGATATTTGATATGCTACATTATCAAAGAAAATTAAATAATATGCAAATAAGAGAGGTGGAGGAAGTTTTTTCAAACCACATTCCGCTGAGGGAAAACCCCAGGCAGAACTGTGTAAAAGTGAAACGATCAGTAACCAGTGACCAGACACCCTTATCTGTGCCTCTCTGGAGGGCAAATTGGTTGTGGATACAGATTGAGGAAGGGGAAATTTGGCTGGCTAAATTGTTAATTTACAAAATTTGACCTTCTGAAGAGTTCTTTTGGATTAAAAAACAAGCTTTGACATCAAAAATTAAAAGAAAAAAGCCCACAAAATAAGCTTTTATAAGAAGATCTTACAGAAAAAACACAGAAAAGCTCAGAACCTTGTGTAAGGCACACTTTAGTATACTTAAAAATGTATTTCATAACAAGACTTTCTTCCTTACACACAGGAGAGCATAAGGTTCATAAAAATGCTTTATATGAACACGTAGGATCTGAAACAAATCTTCCTTGATACTTGGAATTTATCACAAGGCTAAGGTACAAAATAACGTAGTCCTCTCTTGCAAGTTGCAGAATTCGATTTTGTTTTTTAATTTAGAAATGTTTTCGTATTTTTCTTTAGTTCATTAAAAGGTCTCTTTAGTTTTTTTAGTGTGGTGTAAACAAAAACATCAGTTCTGTCTGATTTTCATCCTGATTTCCTGTCTGTTTCGGTCAATATTCCTTATCCTATTGTTAGTAATGTTTAATGAGTGTACCGATACTGCAGGTCTTTATTAAAATACATGTATATTCATCTACTCCCAGACAAGTTTTATTTTTATAGCATGTATTACACAGGCCACATTTAAGTCCAAAGTTATAATTAAAATATAAAAGTCAGGGGAACTAAAATTTAAATGTATAACTAAAAATATGAACAGGGTAACTTCGGTGTTTAAATCGCAATGTAATGTTTTGTAATAACATTATGGAAGTACCTAAACAAATATGAAATGTCCTTGAATATAGGTGTTACAGCAATAGTAAATAAAAATATTTCACAGGACCCTCGTAGAGTTTTATTTTTGTCACAGCTTTCGGTAATTAAAAAAACATGACATTTAAAATCTTTAGCTTATAACATTGCCTCAAGTGTTGCACAATTAACAACAGCCTTTCAAAAATAATAGCATAAAGCTATATTGAATATGATATAACTTAAAAATAAGACAGAATCAATGCAATGTTGAGGGCCTCCCCGCCACCCCGCAAAAGCATTAGGACCAAGTCATTGGGTTCCTCTAATGAAGTCTACGCTTCCTTGCAAGAACACAACCATTTGTCTCCCTACTTAGAGATGGTGGCATATCCTTGACACATCAAGCTTTCCTTCCCCAATTCTTTGATCCATGCTCAAGTAGATAGATAGTATTCCAACAATTCTAACTCACTTGACAAGCCTAACAGCTGCCTGCCAATAGCACCGTGGATATTAGTTTTCATCTGACTCTTCAGAATACTCAACTGACACAACACCAGGTCAAATGACTGAATCAGTTTGAAAGCTGGCCTAAAAACTCCAGCACTTTCACACTAGCACTCAGCATCCAAACAATCCATTCTCTCTTTAGAATTCTAACTAAAATGTCAGTGGCCACGGATTTTTAAAATAGCCTCTTGGTGTTTCAAGTTTCCTGTGCTTGTTTGAGCAGACTACTGACCTGCCTAACAATAAGCAAGTCTCTCAGGATTTAAATATCCAGCTCCACTGCTGGGAGTCCAAAAGAGCCAGTTACAGGAAGAGGAGGAAAAAAGTTAGAAGGCAAGGAATTGGCAGGAAATGTCTTCAGGATGCCTTATTTATTAAAATCCAAGACAATAATTCAGCTCTTTATAGTAATTTAAAATCTGAAAATTATTTACCTAAAAAGTGAAATTTCTAAGTAGTATATAAATCAACTTAACTAGATTGAAATATTTAGGCTGATCTTAATCTCAATATCTTACCTAATGGCTCTATATTTCAACATGCTGACAGGTTTGTTTGGCTGGCATGATCTGTGACCACTTCCTTTCTATCAAGAAACACAATTTTCTCTTTTGATGCTAAAAGGCTTCTATTCACACAGTATGAATCTGAGACTCTCTATAGATTTTGAGGTAGATAGGTTAAGATGGAGATAATGCAGGTCGGTATTTTACATCTTATTAGGCATTTATTTAAAAAGATAAGAATATCTAGAATTAATAAGTATAGCTTCTTTAGATTCACTGGTGGCTCATTCAGATTAACTGTTGCTATCAGGCAAGTTTCACAGCTGTGGAAACTCAAGTTGTGTAGGTTAAAACACAAAATGGACTAATCATTGAGAGCACTATAGTACACTAGCTATATATCTGGATTGGGAGATGGGGTGGGAAAAACAATGCATTTTGGCTGAAGGTGTTACTCTACATAAACACATTAAAATAAAAGTAAACAGGCCAGCACAGTGGCTCATGCCTGTAATCCTAGCACTTTGGGAGGCTGAGGCACTTTGGGAAGCTGAGGTGGGAAGATTGCTTCTGGCCAGGAGTTCAAGACCAGCCTGGGCAATATAGCAAGACCCTGTCTCCACAAAACATAAAAAAAAAAAAATAGCTGGGTGTGGTGGTGTGCACCTGCAGTTCCATCTACTGGGGGTGAGGGAGCCCTGAGGCATAGGATGGTTTGAGCCCAGGAGTTTGAGGTTGCAGTGAGCTATGATGACACCACCATACTGTAGCCCAGGTGATAGAGAAAGACCCTGTCTCAAAAAATAAAGTAAAATAAAACACATAAAAGTATATCTATCCTTCCATTTTCAAAAGCTGGTGCTGTACGATGGGGGTTCCAAACCACTTAAGGAGAAGGGTGGAGAGCTGTTAGAGGATAGGCTAGCTTGAGAATGTTCATTGTAAGAGTGTTGTATAATTCATTACAGAGAGGCTTTGGGTAGCTAGCTATCACCAGGGACTCACTTAAAATTCTAATTTCATTTCCAAGTTCTACCGTAATCCAAACATTTACCCATGAGAATTTCTGGCACAATTCTAGGGTTCAGAACTGGAGGGGAGAGGTGTCTCTGAATTTGGCAGCATATCCTGGCACAGGTACTATGACACATACCCTGTACCCCTTTAGTCCTTGGATTCCTGGCATCTGCCAAACAACAATCTGTGATGACCAACTAGAAAGGAAAGCAGTCACATGGTTTCCTTCTGCGGTGTACATGAGGAATATGCATGAAGGAATATAGTCTCATATTACCCAGAGAAGTACCCTATATAAATAACCATATTTTTTAAAAATCACATGTTAAAAGCAAAACTTCACAAGCTAAATGTCAAGAAATGGAAAATATTTCTTTTGATCAACCTGTGTTACTGAATTCCCCTCTAAACTTCATATTCTACTTAGATTTCCTTGTTGATGAAAACAATCAATTATTTGGGAGCAAATCTAATAATATTCATGCCTTCCTTAAAATAAAAACAATAATTAACCATTATGTTGTGTGGTGAGTATTCAAACATGCTTGCAAAGAAGCTACAAACCTTATAAGAATACTGATGTGTGGTTGTTAAACAATTTGTAACTGTGGTGGTAAATCTGACAATCTAAACCTATAGTCATTCCGATTCTTTTATGGTTTCAGTCTGAATACAGCTGAAACCCAATGTTTCAATTTATTGAACTATGTTAATTTTCTCTTTTCCATTTATATGTGGGATGGACTACATGCAGCAATATCTAATTTAGTAAATATTTAAAGCATGTATCAAGTTCATGATGCATACAATGTAATGAGAAGGAAAAATTTAAACACTATTATTATTCAATATAGAGTATATGACTAAGAGCTGTCGCCAACTGCCCATCACAATGCTGTAAAAATTACTTAGTACCAATTAATAAAACCTCAAAATTGTACAACTACTAAAAGTGGCACATGATTTGAGAACATCTGTCTCTTTTAATTCAAACATTTTCCAACTTAGATTTAAGGAATTTGTTGTAACACCACAGAAAAGACAGAAATGTATTATCTAATTCTGAGTACTACTTCTGCTGAATCCTTTTTTCAAAACTTCCACAGGCTCCCATAAAATAAAGGCCATGTTCTAGTTCTGGTACCCTGAATCCTCCATAATTTGGGCCCCCCCCCTTACTACAGCCTTACTTGCTGTCATGCCAGTACAAGGAAACCTTTTTTCTAGACAATCTTAATTCCTAAGAACCTTCCCAAGTTTGTGACTTTTACTTGTGCTCTTTCAGAAGACTGTCTAGAACACCTTTCTTGCTTCTCTCCACTTACTGAAGTCCCATCTGAATCAAGTTAAAGTGCTTTAAGGAAACTTGTATTGGTTCATGTTTGTCCTCCCAAAATTTTAGCTGAGAGACTGGCATGAAGTGACACTCTTCAAATATCTGCTGAACTTAAAATGACTCTGCGGCCAACTTAAGACCACAGCAGTCTGCCCCTCACTGTTCCAATGTGGCCATTTCCAATAATTGATCTTTGGAGCCATTGGGTTCATATTGCATTCACTGCCCACACTGGAAATGTTTTAAAATCACTGATTTCATGGCATCTTTGAATTTTTCCTATATTAAGTAAGTAAATAAGTAAGGCCACCTGTCCAGTGTGTAGGGCATAATGCTACCAGGATGCAGAGTTACAGGACCACCCTTTCTGTGAGAATATACATGTAGTCTATGATATAAGTATCATGAGAGAAGAACCAGAAGGGCATAGAAATTCAAAAGAGGAGACAGGATACCTGTCTGAGGGAAACGCGCAAGACTCTAAGGCAGTGATGTTCCATTCTGCCCTTAGAAGAAAAGTCTTCATGGTGACACAGGGCTTCAGGGATTTCTCCCCTTTCTGATCTCCTCTAGTACTTATGGTTTACATTACTTCTTTTACCCTTAATGATGAAGATGATGGTTAGAAACTGATTGCATTTACTGAGCATTCACTATATACCAGAGACTCATAATTAATATTTATTTACATGTATTGATATAGTTAACTCTTTCAACAACTTAATCTATTAAAATACTCCTGTTTTACCGAATGGTAAACTGTGGCTCAGAAAAATCAATTATCTTGGGAACATTACACAGGTAGTAAGCAGTTAGCATGGGACCCACTATGCATGGAAAAGTCAGAAGGGCCAGTTTTAGCAAGCATGGTCAAGGAAGGACTCTCCTTATAGGTAACACCTGGAACAAGCCCTGAAAGAAGAGAAAGAGCCACACACATAAGGAACTGTCCTCTAGGCCAAGTAAACTGCAAGGAGAAAGGCTCCAAGATGGGAAAAATCTGGTGTGTTTCAGAAGTAGAGAGAAGGCCACTGTGTCCAGAGCCAAGTGAAAGAGAGGGAGAATAGCAGCTGAGGCTGCAGAGGTAGGCAGAAGCCAGCTCATGGATGGCCTGTGGGCCTAGAAGTATGGGTTCTATGTGTATTGATTTATCTTTACATTATGCAATCCTTATTTCTTGTTCTCCATAGTAAGAGTCTCAATGGCAGAAATCAGCTCTTACTTTTTAAATATCTCTTGTAGCATTCAGCCTACAGTATTATGCATCTCCTTCTTTAGACCTTTCCAACTATTCCTCCACAGTTACACCCACCCTATTCTTTAGTGTTTTTTAAGAATGCAATAGATGCAACAGTGCATGAATTCTTAAGAAAACACGACTGAAAAATGTCCAGTGAAGGGAAAGTACTCAGTTACTAATAGTATGTTAACTGTGATTCTGGCAAGAGGAAGAAATACCATGGAACAGTGGAACGAACATGGGCACTGGAGTCAGAAAGTCCACAATTAAAATCCCAGTTTAGCTACTGTGGTGTAACACCTAAAATTAAAGTTCAACATTATGTGCTGCTCTGACATCAGGTAAAATTGGGAAGGCCTCAAATGACCTAATCTACAAGTTCCCCTCCCTACTCTTGCGGACAAGTGTCTCTAGCTAAACAATTTTCCTTATCAAAGAGGTCAGGTGTAGTTCCTGCTCCTGCTTATCCTTGAGTAGTAGGTTTCAGTTCCCTGGCAGCTTGTGGAATTCTTTAAACAAGCCAATCACATATTTCCATAGAAACCAGAGGATACCCCAACCTCTTGATATTACAAAGCCTGCCTCTCACAGGCCCTAGTTTTCACTCTGTTCCCAAGTACAACCTCATGTGACCCTGCATGGTTGCAGTGTCCTCCTTGCCTTAGCTGTGAATATATGTGACTAATAAACTGCTGTTGATCTCATCTGACAAGTGTCAGGTGTTACGTGTTTGCCATCCCCAAACCCTATGGCAGGAGTCTTTCCCTCATCAAAGGGCTGAAGAGGAAGTGATCAAAACAGCCACTTACTGGGTGTGTGAATCAGACCTCATGCCAAGTAACTTAACTTTTATCTCCAAGCTCTTTATTCCATAAACTAGGATAACAATATTTACTCTGCAGGTTACTATAAGCATCGTGTCTAGCAGTGCATTGCTACACTCATGATTGATTCCACTGACAGAATCCTTATCCCATCACCTGCCCCTATTACCATGACTATTACTATTGATTTAAAATTTATAAAGTTAAAATAATAGAATTTGAAACAGTGAGTGGGGATATAAATGACAGATTGGCCAAATTTGGTTTAAAGAGCAATCTGGTTTATTTACTAGAAATAACTTAATTCTGGCCACCACAAAAACAGCTATACGGAGAATTTATAAGAGTGACATGAAACAAAGATTGTTTTTAAGATAGTGAATATTGGTTGAACTGTACTTTGAGCCCATGAAACTGGATATGCAAATGGTGTTATAAGTGATAGCAATAAAAGGTTTTTTAATAAGCCAACATTCTGTGTGCAAATGCTTTATTTTTAAGCAAATGAAAAAAAAATGGTTGCTTCAGAAAGAGACAAGGAGGAAAATGGAGTTAATAAAGATTTACCCTGGAAGAATTTCCTTTCTTTAGTTTTTTCTTCTTTCTCCCTATCTTAAATGCAACTACTTGTTTAAACATACACTCTAATGCACCAATGTTTCCTGAATTCAGTAGTGCATCCTTATGCCTTTCAATTTTTATGCAATTACCTAATTTATACAAGTTTGCATATTTATGTATTTGTAGAGGAGGGAAATTATAAAATATATACTCATTAAAATGAAAAATTAGAACTACAAAAAATGGGAGGAAGAAGACAATATAGTAGAGACCCCTTTGGACACACATGGGGTGATCATTTTGGAGTATCTTTTTTGTACAAAGCATTTTTTGACTTTAAATTTTGTCTAGTTCAGTAGAGCTAAAGCACGATTATGTCATTTGGAGGATGCAAACTGTATTCTCTTCAGAATTCTAGTTTGATATTGAAATATTACTTATTATAAAGTTTGTGATAAACCTCAGCCCAGGTTATGTTACTCAGTAAGCAACTGGATGCCATATTGAGATTTTTTTTTTTTAATGTACCTTCTAAACGTAGCTCTTTGGCTACCACATTCAATAAATATTTAAGCACTAGTTTAAAGTGGATTATTGTTAAAATCTAAGAAAACTGCACAGTGATAAAGCTTGTAGTAAAAACAAGCAGAACACCCACTGCTCATACACTATAGTTAAGTATATTAGCTGCTCTCAAAAGCATTAACTTTTACTCAAACAGCAGCGGTATTCCATCCAATCTACTAGCTTCAGACAGTGCACATTAGCTACAGACTATTGGAAAACTTATGTTTGGATGTTCAAATAAAATGGGTTTCCCTCTATTATAAATAGTTATATATAATCTTGAGGATACATTTTAAATGAAAATGAGAAAGAAAGCGAAATTTTTTTTCCTTGCAAAGAAAGTAGCTTAAAAAATTTACCCTTCTTAGTCTATATGTATTTCTGTATTTTACATGTTTGGAAAAAGCAAGACATGATGTAGTTCTGCTAATTATCTTTTCTTAAGGGTTGTAAATTTACAAAAGGAGACCACTAATAGGACAGTTTTTTCATTTACTCTCATTCTATTAAATCTGTTTTTCCCTTGGACTGAATGGCTTGGGAGTATTAAACAAACCCCAAACTTGGCTTGGTGTTTAAAAAAAAGGCTTAAAGCTTAAAGACAAACTGTTTTCTTGATTCCTTAATATTGTCTGGCATTTTCAACATTTAGATATCACATGTTCTGGTTAATTATGGCCAGTAAGATGTCATCAGCCCATATAAATCTGTATCAATTTATTTTGAAAAAATTAAAAACAACCAATTCATAGTGTCAACCATGTTCAAACATCATATACATTCACAGTTGACATTGGTCCAGAGCATTCATCTTCATTGAAACACTTCATTAGAGCTGGAACGCATTCTACTAAGTATCCCAAGAATGGAAAAATAAGCACCACATGTACTTACCATCAAATTGGTATTAACTGATCAACACGTAAATGCACATATAAGAATAACATCTATTGGATGTTGGGCAGGGGGAAGGGGGGAGGGGAGAGAAGGGAGAGGGGACGGGTATATGCATACACAAAGAGTGCAATGCGCACCACCCGAAGGATGGACATATTTGAAACTCGGACTTAGGTGGGGGGGGGGCAAGTGCAACATACGTAACCTAAACATCTGCACCCCCATAATATGCTAAAATTTAAAAAAAAAAAAACTTAAGAACTCTAACACCATTTATCTACAACCACACATAAAACAGGATTCCAGCTTCACATAGAATAGGATTTAATCAGTTCATTTTCAGTGTTTTTTTTTTAGGGTATCAACTTGTGATGTTTGTTTGCATCAACTTGTGATGTTTGTTTGTTATCATGAAGTTAATCTAATTCTTTATAGAGGAGCAAATTGATAATATAGCAATTCAGTTGGGAGAAAAGATACACTCATGAGAACAAGACTATGGTACACTGCAGTATCCCAGGTGCCAAAAACAGTGCCTGGCACAAAGGAACAGGCATTTAATAATTATTTGTTGAATGAATAAATACATGGATACAACTCTTCCGCCAAAAAGTAGTATTAAGTTTTTGCTTTCATTAACATCTTATCACATATATGAATAGAGATTATCTGTTCAAGGCATCAAAAGCTGAAACTTTAGTGTTTAATATATTTGGTTGCAGTATAAAATGAAGAATCTTTTTATCATAATATCAAACCATCTCTATTCTCTGACCACACATAAACATTATGTTAATATTATTTTATATATTAGTGTTAATTATATCAATACTATTAATAGTCTATTAATGTATATATTGCTTATTGTTAATTTCATTATCAACTACAAGAAAAAAGTAACAGAAAAGTAGTCTGCGTTTTACCACTATATGTAAATTACTCCATAATCTTTATAGGGCTTAACAGGGAGGGAAGTACTTTTAAAAATTCAATTAAGTAAACCTTAATTGAACATGTAATATTCAAAATTAAGAAATCTACGAGTAAATTGGGACAGAGAAATAGTAAAGCAACATTCCCAAGTACTAAACCTGTTGAGACAAGAAAGTAAAGAGAAAAAAACATATCAGAGTTGTGGAGAGAGTTACATCAGCAATTTATCAACAAAAAGGTATAACTGATACATTGATATATGTATGCCCTTATATAATAAAAGCCTTCTAAATATTAGAAAAAAATCTCAACTGATGTAAAAAATTTTGTTTCAAGTCTATCACAATAATCATTTTTACAAATTTGCTTTCAAATGCTGATACTATTTGTTATAATTTTTGGCTTTTGCTTTTATTCCACCTTTTGCCTATTAAACATGAAGAATGTTCACACAAATAAACAGTAATTTACACTTTATGACATCTTTCAGCCCATAATCTTAAAACATTAACTAATTAGTTAAGAAGGAACTATTTATCCTAACTTTGGGTAATCAGAATTAAGAAAGGCAAAGATTTTTGTTGTTTTTACCTTTACATCTACCTTTTTAGAATTTGACACTGCTTGTGATATAATTACTATATTTGATAAAATACAGAAAATACTTTACAGAAATTACTGAAAAGCTGATTCCTGGGTATAGCTGCAGAACATTTATCCAAATCTTCGGGATTGAAAGTTGTACATTATTATGTGATCATTACCAGGGTTTGCCCACATGCTTTTCAGCTAAATCATTAGATTTAAAGGTGGTTTCATATAATGAGTTATTTGCAAGAGCTTATTTAGTAATCTCACATCATAATCTTCTGATTACTGTTTATTAGCTTGTACTACATACAGTATGTGGACCAACTTGACCACATTCTTACTGAAAATATTTTGAATTAATTTTAGTCCCTAAATATTGAGGCTTTATTTTCACTAAGTATCACATAGGTACATTTCTGCATATGTCATCATTTATGATTATATAACAACCAAACTCAGGCCCTTGACCTTCAGCTTTCAGGGGTTAGTAACTCAATGAATACCATCTGAGAGCAGGAAGAAATTTCTATATACAGTGGTTAATACAAATAAAGTGGTTTCAGAGACTAAGAAAAATCTGTTTATACTATTTTATCCTTACTGCAAAGCTCTATTTAGTGTTTTTAAATAGGAGATCTAAAGATATGTTGGAAGTGATGATAAGTCTATAAACCTCATTATGCAACTTAAAAGATAGCTCTATTAAATATAATATGTTATCTAAGAAAAGGACAAGAAAATTAACAGGTAATATATAACATTGCTCAAGAGGCATTAGAGAATTTTTAATGATTTAAATCTATCCATAATAATTACAGTATACTGTACTCAAGCCATTTTCCTGAGAAGATGGAAGGCCAGTTGATGGTAACTATTCCTTTAAGCAATCTACTGCTAACCCCCTGGAGAAATCCTTCTCCAGCATTTCTCAACAGCTCCACTGGCTGGTCCTGGCCTTGAGCGGACCTCAGTGATATTAAACAAAACAAATCCTCAGCAAACACACTCATCTTTCTGACTTTTTCTTGTTCTATCAGTAGTAGTACCATTTTCTCTAAGTCATATAGGTTCAAAATAGCAAGGTGCTTTTTTTTGCATCAAAGTCTGTCAAAATTTCCTTTGTCATACCTCAAGCACCCATCTCTCTCCAACTTTTTACTTCAGTATCCAACTTCCAATTCCCTGTAAAGATATTATATTTATTTTCTAAGAGACCCCTAGTTCCATCTCACTCTACTGTTGGAAAGTCCCCACTCACTCTACTATCTTCTGCAGTTTCTCAAAGTAAGGGTATAGGCTACCTGCAGCAGAATCACTCATATATTTGTTAAGATACACTGGCAAAATCTATACTCAACCAAAAGTTCTGGCAGTAAGATACAGAATTTCACAAACTCCCTACTTGATTCTTATGTACACAGAAGCCTGTGAACCTACAGAATGAAGTAAACACTACAACCACCAAGAACCATACCCAACTTATTAAGTGTTTAATGTGGGCCAGGCACTGTTCTAAAAACTTTACATGGATAAATTCTTAATCCTTCCAACAACCCTATGAGACAGGTATTCTTACTATCACCACCTGACACGTGAGGAACAAGGCAGAGAGAGGTTAAGTAACCTGCCCTCCATCAAATAGCTAGAAGGTGGGGGAGATAAGATTAAAGCTCAGGCAGTCTGCATCTAGAGTCCATGTTCTTAAGCACTACTGCTTCAGTTCATCATTCAAGGGGACTGAATCTCAAAACCTAGCCTTCCCAGAATGAATTCCTACTACTATCCATTATGAATCCAGGTAGATTCTTACTGTATCACAGAGGTCAACAGAGCCTCAGATCGAAACTGAGCTAAGAAAACATTCATTATGTTTGATAATAAATTCAGGAGAACAAACATTAGAATTAGTTTGTCATATCCACAAAATAATTTGCTATAATTTTGATTGGGATTGTGATGAATCTATAGATCAAGTTGGAATGACTGACATCCTGATGACACTGAGTTTTCCTATCCATGAACCTGGGATATCTCTCCATTTATATTTAGTTCCTCTTTATCAGACTTTTGTAGTCTGCCTCATATAGACTTCATACATATTTTTTCAAATTTATAACTAAATATTTCATTTTTAGGGTGGTATGGTAAATGCTATTGTGTTTTTCAATTTAAATTCCACTTTTTCTTTGCTGGCATATAGAAAGTAATTTATATTTGTATATTAATTCTGTGTCCTGCAACTTTGCTATAATTGCCTATTTGTTCCAGGAGTTTTTATTGATTCTTTCAGATTTTCAACATATATGATCATATCAACTGTGAAGAAAGTCTTATTTCTTCCTTCCCAAAATGCCTTTTTTTTTTTCCTTTTCTTGTTTTAATGCATTAGCTATGACTTCCAGTACCAGTACAATGCTGTAAGGGAGTGGAGAGAGGGGATATCTTTGCTTTGTTTCTCATCTTAGCAGGAAAGCTTCTATTTTCTCATCACTAAGTATGGTATTAACTGGAGGTTTTTGTTGTTCTTTATCCAGTTGAGGAAGCCCCTCCCATTTCTAGGTTTGCTCAGAGTTTTTATCATGAGTACTGAATTTTGTCAAATGCCATTTCTGCATCTATTGATATGATCATGTGAATTTTCTTCTTTTGCTTGTTGATAGGATGAATTACATTAATTCATTTTTGAATGTTGAACTGGCCTTGCATATGCAGTATAAATCCCACTTGGTCATGGTGTATAATTGTTTCTACACACAGTTAGATTAGAGATTTGCTAATATTTTGTTGGAAATTTTTGCACCTATTTTCATGAGATTTTTTGGTCTGTAGTTTTCTTTTCTTGCAATGTCTTCGTCTGGTTTTGGAATCAAAACAAGGCCAGCCTCACAAAGTGAGTTAGAATGTTTTTCTTCTGCTTCTATCTTTTAGAAGAGACTGTAGAGAACTTGTATAATTTCTTCTTTAAAGGTATAGAATTCACTCTGAGCCAACCTGGGTCTGGTGCTTTCTGTTTTGGAAGGTTGTTAGTTATTTATTCAATTTCTTTAATACATATAGGCCTATTTAGATTGTGTATTTCTTCTTGTGTGAGTTTTAACAGATTGTATCTTTCAACAAATTGGTCCATTTTATCTAGGTTATCAAATTTTGGGGCATAGAGTTGTTTATACTGTTCCCTTACTATCCTTTTAATGTTCAGGAAATTTGTAGTGAAGTCCTCTATTTCTTTCCTTTCCTTTTTTTTTTGGAGACAAGTTCTCATTCTGTTGCCAGACTAGAGTACAGTGTCATCATCATAGCTCACTGCAACCTCAAACTCCTGGGCTCAAGTGAGCCTCCTGCCTCAGCCTCCCAAGTAGCTAAAACTACAGGTGTGTGCCACCGTGTTCAGGTAATTTTTCTATTTTTGGTAGAGATAGGGTCTTGCTCTTGCTCAGGCTGGTCTTGAACTTCTGATTTCAAGCAATTCTCTTGCCTTGACCTCCCAAAGTGCTGGGATTACAGGTGTGAGCCACTGTGCCTGGCCTCATTTCCAATGTTAATAATTTGTGTCATCTTTCTTTTTGAGAGGCTTATTGATTTTACTGATCTTTTCTGAGAACGACATTTACGTATCATTGATTTCTGGTCTAATTTTTATTATTTATTTTTGTCTGCTTACTTTGGATTTAATTTGCTCCTCTTTTCCTGGTTTTCTATGATGGAAGCTTAGACTATTAATTTCAGATCTTTCTTCTTTTGTAGTCTATTCATTCATTCAATGCTACAAATTTCCCTCTAAGTACTGCTTTTGCTGTATCCCACAAATTTTGGTAAGTTATGTTTTCATTTCCATTTAGTTTAAAATATTTTAAAATTTCTCTTAAGATTTCTTCTTCAACCCATGTATTATTTATAATCGTGTTGTTTAATCTCCAAGTATTTGGGGATTTTCCAGCTTTCTGTTATTGATATCTAGTTTAATTCCACTGTGGTCTGAGAGCAGATACTATATAATTTCTATTCTTTTAAATTAGTAAGGGCGTGTTTTATGGCCCAGGATATGGTCTATCTTGGTGAATGTTTCATGTGGACTTGAGAAGAATGTGTATCATGCTATTATTGAATAAAGTAATTGATGGAGTTCAATGATATTCAGTTAACTGATAATGCTGTTGAGTATAGCCTCTATGTCCTTACTAATTTTCTGCCTGCTGGATCTGTCCATTTCTGATAGAAGGATATCGACGTCTCCAACTTCAACAGTCAATTCATCTACTTCTCTTTGCATTTCTAAAAGTCTCACTTATTTTGATGCTTTGTTGTTAGGCACACACACGTTAAGTATTGTGTGTCTTTTTGAAGAATTGGTCCTTTATCATTATGTAATGTCCCTCTTTATCCCTGATAACTTCCCTTGTTGTGAAGTCTGCTACTTGTGAAATTAATAGAGGTATTCCTGCTTTCTTTTAGTTAGTATTAGCATGGTGTGTATCTTTCTCTGGTCACTTATTTTTAATCTACATGTGTTTTTATATTTAAAGTGGATTTCTTATAGACAACATATAGTTGGGTCTTGATTCTGATCCACACTGACAAACTATTGTCATTTAATTGTTGTATTCTGTCTATTGCCTTGAAAAGTAATTATTGATATAGTTGGATTAATATCTACTGCATAAGTTATCATTTTCTATCAGTTGTCCTTTTCCTTTGTTCCTATTTTTGTCTTTCACTCTTGTTCTTTCTTTTGCGGTTTTAATTGAGCATTTCATATAACTCCATTTTCTCTCTTACTTTATCAGTTTTACTTATTTTTTTTACTTTTTTTAGTGGTTGTTGTAGAGTTTGTTATATAGATTTACAACTAATTCAAGTCCACTTTCAAATAAATATATTTCCAACAAACATATACCACTTCATAGGTAATGCAAGTGCCTTATAATAACAAAATAATCCTAATTATTCCCTCTCATCCCTTGTATCATTCATTTCACTTATATGTAAGCATATAGATGTGTATATATATATACACACACATACAAATATATTGTTGGTATTATTTTGTAAAAATTGATCTGTTAAATGAATTAAGAAAAATAAAGAGCACTTCCTCTGCAGTGCTCTTCATTTCTTTATATAGATCAGATATACCATTTTCTTTTTCTCTGGAGAACTTCTTTTAACATTTATTGCAGGGTAGATCTGCTGGCAACAAACTTCCCCAATTTTTGTTCATCTGGAAAGTCTTTATTTCTCTTTCACTTTTGAAGAATAACTTCACAGGGTATAGATTTTTAGGTTGGAGGTTTCTCTCTCTCCCCCAATACTTTAAATATTTCACTCCACTCTCTTCTTATTTGCACGGTTTCTGAGGAAAAGTTGGATGTAATTCTTATGTTTCTTCTCTCACACCAGCTTCTTTCCAGATTTTTTATCTTGGATTTCCTGCAATTTGAATATGATACATCTATGTGTAGTTTTTTGTTGTTGTTTTACTTGGTTGTTTTTTTTTTTTTACATTTATCCTGTCTAGTGCTTTTTGGGCTTCCTGGATCTGTGGTTAGTATCTCACATTAACTTGGGGAGAAATTTCTGTTGTTGTTGTTTCAAATATAGTGTTTCTTCTGTTCCTTTCTCTTTCTTTTCCTTCTGGTATTTCCATCATGAATATGCTATACATTTTGTAGCTGTCCCACAGTTCTTGGATATTCTGTTTAATTTCTTTCAGTCTTTTTTCTCTTTGCTTTTCCATTTTGGAATTTTCTAATGACATACCCTGAAGCTTTGAGAGTCTTTCCTCAGCTATGTGATGTCTACTAATAAGCCCATCAAAGGCATTCTTCATTTCTGTTAGTGTTTTTCATCTCTAGCATTTTCTTTTTTTTCTTAGAACTTTCCTCTTTTTGCTCACACTGCCCATCTGCTCTTGCATGCCATCTACTTTATCCCTAGAGCCCTTAGCATTTCAATCATAGTTGTTTTACATTACTGGCCATATCTGAATCTGATCCCGTTGCTTACTCTGTCTTTTTAAATTGTGTTGTCTTTTAGTATGTTGTGTAATTTTTTCTTGAGAGCTGGACATAATGTACCCAGCAAAAGGAACTGCTCCAAATAGGCCCTTAACAATGTGGTGGTAAGGAATGGGAGGAGGGGATTCTGGAGTTCTATGATTAGGTCTGTCTTTTAGTGGGCATGTGCCTCTGAGCTGTGAACTTCACAGATGCTTCTCTGTCTCTCTTCACCCAGGGTGGCTAGAGTGGGCTGGAGCTAGATATCTCCCTTCCCTCTAATAAAACCTCAATTGTCTAAGCTCTGGTAACAGTGTCTCTTGAGGGCAGGCATTACTAAGAACAAAATGTTCTGGCATATTTCAAAATGGTTCCTTTTTTCTTCCCTCTGTCAAAAGCCCAAGAAGATTTTTCTGTAACATTCATTGTGACAGTCTGGTTGAGCTCCTGGAGGTAAAACTCACAGAAGTGGTGAAGCTTTTCACTCTCAGGCTTGTACACTCTGAGCCCCGGCAATTTGTCAATTACAGTTCAAGTTTTCCTACCCTGGCACTGATTCCCATGGAGGTTTCTGCTCCTGTAAGTCGTGATTCTCTGTGTTTACTTGCTGGTCTCTTCGATTTTCAAGGTAGTGGTTTATCCGTAACCTTGCTTCTATGACAGATCTAAGAAGAGTTGTTAATTTTTTAGTTTGTTCAGCTTTCTTGTTGTTTACTTCTTGATGGAATGATGACTACCAGGCTCCTTATGTGCTGGACTGGAAACTGGAAGTCTCCTCATTTTTTAAATTATAAATTTTATGGATAGGTGGGGCAATTTAGTTCGGTCTCCTCTTTTTAAAAACAAGAGAGCAGGGAGACAGGAAAATTAAAGGTTTGTCTAACTACCCAGATCTATTTAATGCCATCAGAACCTGGTTAGACTCCAATAGTTCCTACTTCTTACCTGCAACTAAAAAGTAACTGTGTTTTAATGGTACCATAGTTATGTTGAAGGGAAAAAAATTAGTTCTTATAGAGATATATACTGAACTATTAATATTTACAAGAACATGATTTGATGGAATTTGCTTTAAAATGTGAGACAAAGTGGAGGTATAGTTAAAACACAATTGCTCATGCATCATAAACATGATGGGGAAAGTCTTTATTACACTAATTTCCTACATTGTATATGATTTAAGTTTTCCACAGTCAAATGTTACAAACACGGTAAAGTAGAAAAGAATGAAACAATTGCTTATTTTGATTTTAATTATACATTCATTACTACTGAAAGAACTTTTGTTATCATTGGAAGGTTCAAGTAAACACACACTGACAGTTAACGCCAACTTAAAAATTACTTGGCTTAGTATAGCTACCAAATCATTGAGGTAAAATAAACTCTACCTTACCAATTTTATAAATCAAACTGCTTTATTTACATAAAATTTGCAATCATATTTCTCTAAAGTTCTCCATTATTTTAATATCTCATAGCTATCATAGTACCTTAGCACCAACTGAAACCAAACAGACATCATTTTATATACTTAACTACAAACTTCTTATACAATATTAGCTCAATTAGCTTTTTCATTCTTAAATGAAATATTTTGCCTGTAGCAGAGGAACTTTCAGCAATGGTATAATTTGCACAAGATTCTAAAAAGAATGCTCATTAATTCAAACAATAGAATTGAACTTCCTGTATTTTACCCTTAGAAAGCCAAAGAAAAAGCCATTAAATTCAGTATCAATTAAAGGAAACAAAAAACAGCCAAAGGTGTTTAAGTCAGTTAATCTTTGCTCTCCTCTCAAGAAGGCTCCCCCAGGAGAGTAGATACCAGAGCTGACTGCTTCTTTAGTCATTGATAGTAGATAAATTAATTCAGTTAGGAAATCATTTGTACCTTAATATGATAACTGCAAGTCTCCATTTTTTCATTAATATTGTATTAATACTACAAAATATGTAGTTTTATTTCTTAGATTTATCTGGCTGAATATAGGAAAAAAAGCTCCATAAAATTTGTGTCTTACTCAATTGGGTATTTTCTGTAGAGCCTGGCTGAATAAATAACTTTGAAATTGAATAAGACGATCAAACACTACTTATTTTTCTAAATTAGGGAGCAAAAGCTTGAACGGATTCCCTTAAAAATATCCATTCACTCTCAGTACTCTCAAAATTCTCAGGAGTGTCCCCTTCAAGACTTCAACCACCAGTAACTAACTAAGCCAGGAAAAATGAGCCTCCCTAGGATCATAAATTGAAGGAGGGTACGGGAAAGGGGAGGTAGATACAACAATGTAAGGTATGTATTTTTAAGTGTCTAGAACCTATTACAATAACTGATTTAGAAATGAATGTATATACTGACAGTGCGACATTATGCATATTATACCATTAGTGTGTTACAAATTAATTAAACAGTTATAAGTAAAAGAAGACTAAGAGCTCTTATTTAGGCTAGCAATATATTAACTCTCGTCCTGATAAAACAATTGTGAACCATTAAAAAAAGAGTTATGAGAGAAATAGACACTTTCCTACATGAACTCTTGACAAAAGATTATGTATATGGAGAAAAGAAAAATGAAATAGCAGAGCTCTATTTCCATATCCTTACTATTAAGATAACTAATAATTAGAATGTACGATAAATCCAGTTAAGAATTTTTTAAAAAATTATTTAGTTCGCTTCACTTTGCATTGCTAATGTATTAGATCTCCAAGAGAGCTACAGGGTTAGCACTTGAATAAGCTGGCTTTAGTTACAGTACTAGCCATCAAAGTGTTCTATATTTGTTTAGGAGAATAAAACAATTACAGCTTTAGACTCTAAATCTCTGATTTGGGGTGTTGTGGTTCCTTAACATGCAGGGGACATTTTTAACAAGAATTGCAAAGAAATTAGCCTTCATTATGTATAAGTAGAAACAGAGAAAAACCAAGCCTTTAAGAATAATGAATGTACAGACTTTCCCAGTATGGGAGGGTGTTACTCACCTGTGAACATAAAGGTGAAGATGAGAGAACAGCTCAAGAGTGACCTAGATCTTGGTGATTCAAGAATCTCAAGATAGAAAGGAACTTGAAATGTCATCTTGTCTAGACCCTTCACTAGACATTCCTGACAATTCACCATCCAACACTGGCTTGAATACCCCTTTCTAAAAACAGAATTTCCAAGCAAACAGCCTATACTATTCTATTTCTAGCCTGCTCTAATTGTTAGTGCTTCCTTGAGTAAAAATCTTCCTTCCTGCAGCTTTCAGCCACTAGTTCTTGATCTTCCTTCTGGAAATAGAACACGTCAAATCTGTCTTCCACCTGATAACCCACAAGTATTTGAAGCACCCTCTCTAGTTTCCTCAAAGACCTTTTCTTTATTCCTACATAGGAACAAGGACTCAGAAGACACCATTACAGGAGTCACAAACTGATGGACGAGAACATCTAGTTCTCAGACATGTCTGTTTACCTCCTCAGTATTTTTAAAATTTAATAAAGAAGCATGGATTCTTGGCTTCTCTTGAACAACACTGGACTGGTGGCAGTGAACTGTACCTGAGTAATGGCAGAGTAGATTCTTCCTTCAGATGGGACATTCTGCTCCAGTTCACCAGCCTCTACCATTCAAGTGTCATCTCTCAGAAAGAACCTATCTTCCCAAGCTATCTAAAAATAGTCATCTTACCCCTCCTTCTGTATTTTTTGTCAATGCTCTTCTAAAGTAAAATAATTATCTCTTGAAAAAATTATCTCTTAATGTTGCTCTATGAATTAGTATTAAATATGTTTTGGGGACAGGATTTGTCTTAAGAGTTTTACAGAGCTTTGCCCTGAAAGAATATGTGAACGTGTTGGTTTGCATTTCGAATGCTGTTACACTCGGAAGGGCGTCTCTGAAAGGCAGTAGCGGCTGTATCCCACGAGGCGCCGTGTTTCTCAGACCTAAAGAATTGGATTCACTTTGTAAAGCACAAGTGAATCTGTTAAAAACTATGGGCTGAGAGCTGACGATGGAGTGCCCTCCGGAACAAACAGCTTCCCGGAAAGGACAGCTTCCCCAATGACTAAAAGCAAAGCTTTTGTTTAAACCACTCTAGACTACCTGTCTCCATTCACAATAGCCTAATAAACATGGAGCTTACATATCTCTGTTTAACCCCTCTGTTTAAATGATAAACTTACCTTAGGATTTAGAAATTAACCTTTGAAAGACTTTGTAACCGTTTGCTCACGTAAATAGAATTAGTTAAAAAATCTATAGAAGCCTTCTGTAAAAGCCTTTTGAAAATCTGTTAACCTGAGAGAAACTACCTATTGTTATGTAAATATGTTACCCCTGACAATTATTCACTATTTTCTATAAGTTACCATGTAAGACCTCATTCAGGGCTTTTTGAGATCCACGGAGAGACTCAAAGCCCCCTGAGCTCCCGCTTTGGCTATAATCTTTATAAACTTTATAAAACTATATCTTTGTCTCAGTGTATTCTTTTATTTTTTCCGCTTTCCATTTTTCTCTATTATTTTCTTATCCCTTGTAACTCTACCAAAGGGACCCGATTTTTTGCGGGGAGCACTGGCCACGTTTCCCGCATAAATGTACATTTTATTTTGATGGAAAATTCTTGCTTTCCCATTCTGCTTTATTCCTACGTTGTCTAACCCGGCATGTCTGAACTGGTCATCCAATGAGCAATTTACGGTTTTACGTTCCTTACTCATTACCAGCAATTCAAAAAGCCTCCAAACTCAAACACAATGAATGCAGTATATTCTATCATTAATTTTCAGTAAAGATATTAAAGTCCATGAATGGTATCACTTATCTCTGAGAAATTAAATGTTTATAGAAGTTCTAATTTGAAACTCTTTCCTATCCATTTTTTCTTTTCCGTGCAGTTCCAAACAGAGGACACTCACTCAGGTTCCTAACTCATGACTGAATCCTTCTTCAGCAGCTGGAGCCCGACCTGTCCTCCCTCCATTGATCTAGTGTATCTCTTTCATGATCTCCAAAATTGGACTCATCCGTCATTGAGTTGTCAATGTGTCCAGTGTTCTAAAGTTCCTAAAGTTTCAAGAGGATACAGAATATCTCATCAGTAGCTGCATACTCATAAAATTTAGAATACACAAATCCTCAGTCATTGTAGCAGTTACACCCAGTAAGAAATGATATCTTAAAATTCAGTTTGTTTTATAGGCTCTCATTGTAATTGTCATCTAGAGGCCCTGCTTTGGTCTAAGGAATATTGCTAAATACACAATAGAGGGAATTCTCTCATCAGGTGTTTGTTGATAAGCTATGTTTCTCCTTTCCCTGGGGAAAAAAGCGCATCCGCAAATACTGTCTCCTCTCTTCTCTATAAGTGTTGTTTAAACCATACTTCTCTACTTGTAAAGCTGAGCTCTTGGGTCTTTCCTGAGGATCTTTTTTCTCATTAATTGTCAACCTTTTAAGAAAGATTTTTTTGGGGGGCAGGGAGGAGCCTCTGTTCTTGGAACTCCAATCAAGTGATAAAAGGGGAAATCAGAGAAAAATGACCCAGTGCCAGGAAGCAGTGGAACAATAAAAAGGAAGTATAAAGCATACAAGAACTGACACACACAACAATTATTAACAAAAGAGCCATGCATTTTGAAATTAAAAAGAAATGAATAAATCCCACAGGTCAAATAAGAAATCATAATAGAAATTAAAAATACATAAACCTGGCCCGACATGTTGGCTCATGCCCATAATCCTAGCACTCCAGGAGGCTGAGATGGGAGGATCGCTTGAGACTAGGAGTTTGAGACCAGCCTGAGCAAGAGCGAGACTCCATCCCCCTCAAAAATAGAAATTTAGCCGAGCATGGTGACACACACCTGTAGTCCCAGCTACTTGAGAGACTGAGAGAGGAGAATCACTTGAGCCCAGGAGTTTGAGGTTGTAGTGAGCTATAATGATGCTACTGCACTCTAGCCTGGGTGACAGACCAAGACTCTATCTCAAAAAAAAAAAAAATAAACCTGAATGGCAATTAAATACTACCTATAGAACTTATGAGAGACAACTAAAGTGGTATTTGAGAACAGTTTATATCTTTGAATGTTTATATTGGAAAAGAAGACAGGATAAAAATTACTAAGGTCAGAATTCAAGAAGTCAGAAAATGAAAAAGAATAAATTCAGAGAAAATAGAAGAGATGAGTTAATAAAGAAAAAAATCAGATAGCAATACAACAGAAAACTAAGTTATAATGAAGAGGATCAAAAAGACTATAAGTGACTTCTTGAAAATCTCATTAAAGTGAAAAGTCTCTGACAACATTGATCCACTTAAGGAAAAAAAATGAGTCACAAATGGACTAGAAATAAAAAGGGTAACTACAAAGTCCAGTGGCTTGAAAGAAGGTAAAGAATTCCATAAGTAACTCTATTCCAAAAAATTTGAATCAAAATAAATAATAAAACTCAGCAACTAGTACAACCTCAATGGAAAGTAGTATGGAGATACCTCAAAGAACTAAAAGTAGACCTACCATTCGATCCAGAAATCCCACTGCTGGGTATCTACCAAAAAGAAAAAAAGACATTCTAAAAAAGACATCTGCACTCTAATGTTTATAGTAGCACAATTCACTATTGCAAAGATGTGGAAACAACCCATCAGTTCTTGAGTAGATTAATAAAATGCTGTATACACACACACACACACACACACCATGGAGTACTACTCAGCTATAAAAAATGGTGAACTAATACCTCTTGTATTATCTGGATGGAGCTGGAGACCATTCTTTTAAGTGAAGTATCACAAGAATGGAAAAACAAACACCACATGTGATCACCATTAAATTGGTACTAATCTATCAAAACTTACGCACATATATAGAAGTAAAATTCATTGGGTGTTGGGCAGGTGGTGGGGGGAGGAGGGGATAGATAAACTCATAGCTGACGGGTGCGGTGCTTAGGGTCTAGGGGATGGTCACTCTTGTAGCTCTGAGTTGGGCAGTACAAGGACTATACATTGGTATTTAACCAAAGCGTTTGTACTCCTGTAATACTCTGAAATAAAAAATAAATAATAAAACTCTAGAAAAATAATATATCAAAATTGACTCAATAAAAATTAGCAGAAATAAACTTATAACTATTACAAAAATTTAACATGAAGGTCAAAGTCTTGTAACAAATACCAAATCAAGCTTTAGAGGTTCCTACTACCAAACATTCAAGGAGCATGATTACCAATAGTATTGAAAATTTCCTAGAGTATAGATAAAAATAAAATAAACTTCAATTCATGCTCTGATGCCAGTGTACATGTGTGATTAAACCCCAAATTATCTATATAAAAAAGAAAATTAAAGGCCAAATTCAATGATGAAGGTAAATGCAAATATCTAAAACAAGATATTTGCAAATTTGTGTGTGTGTGCAGAAAAGCAAAGGCTCAAGAATAGCTAAGATCCTCCTGATGAAAAAGAATAACGTGAGACAACAGGTCTTACCAGTTTTCGAGACTTATTATAAAGCTATTATTATTATTAAGAGGATGTGATTTTGGAAAAAGAATGGAAAAATGACGAGTGGAAGAGTATCAAGAGCTTAGAAAAAGCCCCACACTCATATGGACACACAGACACGTGATAGAGGGTGTTGGCACATCACTGGGCTCTTCAGGAGTTCATCGATAAACAGCACGGAAAAATTTTATCCATATTAAAACATTAAAATTGTGCTCCCATGTCACAGCATTTTAAAAAAGAATTTTAAATGGATATAGGAATTACATTTGAGAGACATCATTTAAAAATATTTAGAAGAAAATATAGGGCAATGTCTTTTTTACCTCTTAATAAGAAAGATTATCTTAATAGGGCCACAGAAGTGATATCCTTAAAATGAAAGGATTTATATCCATTCATTTATATAAAGAATTTTGATCACCAAAAGAAACCATTAAAATGTGAATAAAACAAAGTGAAAAGAGAAATCTCTTATCAGGAGAACACATTAGTAACACAGAGATAGATAGAGATAGATACAGAGATACATACCGATACAGAGATAGATACCTGACCTATGTGAAATTATTCCCAACATCATTAATAATTAGAGCCCAAGGAAACATTATTTTATACTCATTAGATTAAGAAAATCTAGAAACTCAGATGATGTTAAGTGTTAGCAAAAATGTGAATCAGCTATAACGCATACGCACTGGGGTTGGGGAGGAGTGTACATTGGCATGACCCTTTTGGAAAACCCTTTCCAAAATGGTTTAGTTGAACCATGTTTGAACTTTAATGCACCCTACCACACAACAGGTAGGTTCCCAGGGTTTAAGTGGAGTGGATCTTCCCTAGTGCGTTGTGACACAGTGGGCAACAATGGGTTAGGGGTGTGTTGAGACACTGAGTCCCCACCGGCCTAGGGGAGGCTGAGTGAGGTCAGGCTTCTCATTTGCCTCTGACCTGTTGGGCAGCCTTGTCCATGTACCACATACTAGGGCATACGAATTTATGTGATTCTGTATTTGTACCAGGAGACAACAAGTGCCAGAATTTCATATCAATAAGAATTGATATCCATGGATTGAAACATAGGTAAATTGTTGTTTGGTCTCACATACAGGATGAATAAACTAAGCTATATGCTTAGAAGCACATTTACTAGAAAGGGCTACATACATTTGAAGGCTGTGATGGTTGATTTTATGTCAACTTGACTAGGCTTAGGAATGCCCAAATAGCTGGAAAAATATTATTTCTGGGTGTGTCTGTGAGGGTATCTCCAGAAGAGATTAACATTTGAGTCAGTACACTGAGTAAGAAGATCACCCTCACCAATGCAGGTAGGTGCCATCTAATCCACTGAGGTTCTGAATAGAACACAAAGGTGGGGGAAGGGGAATTTGCTCTCTTTGCTTAAGTTGGGCCATCCATCCTTTTCTGCTCTTGGAAGTCAGTGCTCCTGGCTTTGGGCCTTTGAACTCAGACTAGGAATTATATCTCCGGTTTTTCCTGTTCTCAGGGCTTCTGGTTTGGACTGGAATTATACCACAGGCTTCCCTTGGCCTTCAGCTTTCAGACAGCAGATCCTGGGACTTGTCAGCCTCCATAGTCATAGGAGCCAATCCCTCAAAATAAATGTCTTTCTGTATATTTACATCTCTCTCTCTCTGTATCCTATTGGGTCTGTTTCTCTGAAGAACCCTGATTAATAGAACAGCATTTTTATAAAGCAGAAAACAAGCAGCACTAAAGAATATATTCCCTAGGAATGCAAATGTCTGTGATAAAACTGTAAAAAATTGTAAGGGAATGATGAGCATAAAATTCAGGAAAATGGTGTCTGGGGGACAGAGTGAAGAAGACGGGATAGGGAAGAGCTCAAAGAAATGGAAATGGAAACGTTCTAGTTATTAAGCACTCTCCTGAAATTGCTCTTGCCAAGGTCACCGAATGGTCCATATCTAATGGCCCTGATTCTCGGTGCCGTCTGCTTTACGTGTCAACGCAATTTCATACAGCTTCTTACTCCTTCCTGCTTGTTACGCTGCTGGTCACGTTGCTTCCACGGTATCACAGTTTCTTGGGCTTTCTTCCATCTCATTGGCTTTTACTTCTCAGTCATCATTGCCAGATCTTTACCTCCCTGATCTTTTAACATTTCGGTGTCCTAGGACCTAATTCTTGTTCCACTTTTCTTTTTGGTGTTCTTCATCTTTGCTAGAAATTATCCCATCTCTGGGTTTTTGCACTAGTTAATAAAATGAAATCTTTCACGTCCATCAAGTCTTTTCTCAGGCAGTTTTTCTTCTCCTTCTGCTCTCCCTTTCTAACACCCCCAAACTCAGACGCTGGAGCTCAAGCCAGGCCCCAGCCCTCCAGGTGTGCACCCAGGCATGGATGGGCATGGTCAGCGGGCTGCCCCTTGGCCCTGCCTTCTGTGGTGGGCAAGAGATGCTACTTTGCCAATAGTGGTGAGCCTAAGCACCGAAATGAAAATTGCAAACTGCTCTTTTTGTGTCCCACCTCCAGCCAGTCCTTCCCACAATTCGCTATTCACTTTTCTCTTTTGTCCCCATAGCTTGTATTTAACACATTTATTTAACCCAGTATAATTTATTCATTATGCTTATTGTCTGTCACCTGCTGCTAAAATGTAAGCTTCACAAGGCAGAATTTTGTTGTTCTTGTTGTCATTGCTTTTGGCTATTTGTGCATCAAAGTACTTAAGAGATGCCTAGTACAGAGTAAATGCTCAATAAACAGATGAATGAATGAATCAATTTTTCCTGTTAGTCTAAAACCTACTGAATGTCCATTGGAATGACCAATGAATTGATTGCTCTTTTTAAAAAAAATCTATAATGTTTTTAAAGATTAAAATAGATTTAAATAAAAATTACAAATTATAATGCATGTTGTATTTTGAGAAGACTATGAGACAGAACTTAAAATTATAATATGGGGAAATGTCATTTTTAATAAGAATCTTACATGGAAACTTCATGTGTAAATATATGGTAAATTGAACTCAAACGAATAACATGAAAAAACAGAAATTCAGATGTGACTTATTACACAAGTTATATTTAAAAAAAAATTTTAAAGATGATTAGGTTCAAGGTACAGACTCACAGGTCTAATCAATGGGACACACAGGATGTTATACAGTCGTCACAAAGACCCAAAGAAAATATTTACAAATTGGGGAATTTATTGGAAACTCACTGGCAATAAAGTATAAAAACAATGAGATGAAAGATACTTTTGCTAAATGTGAATTACAGAGTAATAGCACAAACAAGAGGAGTATAAAGTGCACAGAGATTCTCTCTCTTGTGAGTCTTTACTCCTTTGAAAATACCCACAGCCTTTGCTAATAGATTAGAAGCCACGTAAGGGTCTTGGTGCACAGTTCTCCAAGAGATCAAAGTAGGCCCCAACTGGCAAACTTTTGTAGTTCTCCTTCATAATCTATTTCCTTTTCTTTAAAACACGTGTTTAATTTTAAATACATAAGCAGTACAGGAATGTGTTTTCATTATAAAACATTCGTGTAAACAGATAACAGTTAAAATTATGCCTGCTCACCATTGTCATTTCCAGAGTCCTCCACAGTGATAATTGTTGTTTTTCCTCTATATATACACAGTAACATGCATGTTGCCAAAATACGTAATCAAGGAATGTTTTATAAAAATGCTGTCTTGATCCATATATAGAAATATATACATATATATATAAATATATATACATACATATATATATATATATATACTGATGTACTTTATTCACCCAACAATTTGTCTTAAAGATCTTTCCATTTCAATTTACAGGATTACTTTTTCTTTTTTTTTTACTTCAAAGTTTTTTGGGGTTTTTTTCTTTAAATATTACAGGGGTACAAATGTTTTTGGATACAAGGATTGCTTTTATAATGCTTAAGTCAGGGCTATAAGTGTTCCCATCACCCAGATAGTGTTCATTGTAACCGTTAGGTAGGTTTTCACCCATACCCTCTTTTGCTCTTCTCCCTGCTTGATATCTGATGAGTTTAACTTCCCTCTATGCACATGTGTGCTCATCGGTTAGTTCCAATATGACAGCAAGTATACATGGTGTTCGTTTTTTCATTTTTCAGATACTTCACATAGGATAATGATCTCTAGTTCCATCCAAACTGTCGCAAGAGACATTAAGTCATCCTTCTTCATGGCTGAATAGTATTCCATGGTAGACATATAACATTTTGCTAATCCACTCATGAATTGATGGGCACTTGGGTTGATTCCACATATTTGCGATTGTGAACCTTTATACCAGTGCCATGCTGTTTTGATTACAGTAGCTTTACAGTGTAATGTGAAGTCAGGTAATGTGATGCCTTTAGACATCAAGCAGGTTTGATGCTTCTCTGCATTACGTGTGGCCTGCTCTGATAAACAACCAGGCAAGCAGCACCAACGAGGGCCAATGAGCAGGGATCTCACAGTCCAAGCACCACTTAGGCTGCTGCAGGTCTTTAAGAGGAAAGGTTTGAGCCTCATTCTCTGTGAAAGTCTCAGTGTGGTGCCTGCAGCCAAGGGGAAGCATCCACTCCTGAGAGCCCTGGCTCCATTGTCTCTCTCTCAGCAGTCATGGGTGGGGGGTGGGGAAAGAGGAGGAAAAGAATCTAGATGGAGGAAAACTAGCACTCTGGTTGTCTCTGTTCCTCTCTCCAATAGACAGCTCATTCAGAATGTCCAGGCTCTGGGGTAACACTGATCCCCCAGGACCCCTGGATCCTGCGGCTCCCACAGGCTGGGCTGGAATTGGGAATGTTTGTGTGGGAATGAGCCAGATGAAAACTGATGGCCCAAAGCCCCATGAGGAGGACAAAGGTGCACTGTGGGTGGAAAAAGCAATATGGTGCCTGACATCTTGACTTGGGTCTGTGATAATGGGAAGCTCCCCAATGGGGCTGGAAGCCTGGTGCTTTGTCCTCAAGAAGCTTCAAGTTCACTGGTGGCCGCAACTTTCAGGCTTGTGAGGCTAGAAAGGCTCTCCAGCAGCTTGGGAGCCTGATGACTGCCAGAGATATGAGGGAGGGAGAAACAAACCCTCCACCTACTCTTTTCACTGGACTCTAAGCCTCTCCAGGGTTGATCTCTGCCAATATCTTTCTAAATTACTTTTAATTGCTACATAGCTATTAATAATGCATAGTTAATTTTAGTTGTTATCTATTTCTTTATTTCTGAAATGTAGATATTAATATTAATATTTCCAGTGATCCATTATTGCAAACAATGCTGCTATAACCATTCATATAACATGCTTCCATGTTGACATGTGAATTTTTTTCCAGGATAGATATCAAGTAAAACTGCTAGATCATAGAGTTTGTACATTTAAAATTTTAAGTGAATATTAGCAAATAGTTCTTCAAAATGTTTTTTGTTTTTAATTTCACTAATATAGGATAATTATCCCTTCTAAGTGTAACCTTTTATGACATGTTGTAGTAGAGATGAGATGACTGCTACAATAAATGCTTAGAAAAAATACACATTGACATGTAGAATGAAAAATCACTAGAACCTACTATATAGTCTCAAAGAAAATTCAATAGGAAATATAGAAGTCTAAAAATACATAAAACTATGTCTGTTTGTATATGATGGCCTCTATAAAAAGGAAAAAGTGAGGTTCTACAGGTAACAATGCCATCAGGGAACTTTATTTAGCTTCTATATCTATATGCAAAATGAGATGTTATAAAAAAGAAATAAAAACTTTTCTTGTTATTTTTTTCCGCCAATAGATGTAGATTTTCATTAGTTTATGCCTTATTTATACTTGTGCTTATTTTTTAATACAAATAAATATGCATTCTTATTTCCACTGCCTTTATTAGGTAAAACATAATGTTCTGTATGCATTCTTGTGCATCTTGTTTAAAATACCGGTCTACTTAGATCTTCCTCATTTTTTTTTACTACTATGTTGTGTTCCGTTATGGGCAGGTGAACCATCACAGGTAACCTGTCCCTCCTGTGAGAAGTGAACTTAATCAGAAATTCTGTACATCATTTGGCCTTTACTTTTTCAGGAAGTTCTTATAATATATATCATTTTGAAATATTTCAATAGTCTATCTTTCTGCATATTTACTCTACTAATCTGTGAATTCATTGTTGGCAAGGAATATAAATTATTCATGTTTCTATGAGTAAATTTCTGCACCCCTGGAGATGCTCAGTAAACAGTTTGTGGAAATCATGCTGGATTGAATTTGAGACCTCTAAATATGACTGTTTTTTAAGATATCTGGACTATGTAAACCTTACATCCAGACTTGTATCATACAAGCCCAATAAGTTTAGGTGGAATTTCCATTTTTATAGCTACAAGAATAAAAAAATCTTGCTCCTTATAGGGTAATAAATTTATTACCCAGTTAATGTGATTATAAATATTGTACTGGAAAGATAAGGATTACAGAACCAAACACCTAATGAGAATGGGGGCATTGGAATTAAAGGAAAGGAGAATAGGTAACACTCAGGAAGAAAGAAGTCATAAAACTCTGAGAATGAAACACTAGAATTATTATTTATGAACAATCCACCGGGAAATAGTAACTAATAAGTGGTAGGTATGTTATAAGGTGATTAGCATGCCACTGGCTCTACCGCTAACAAGCACATAACTGGTGCGTGATGTGTATGTGACAAAGTAATTAGCACGCTGCCAGCCATGCCAATACCAAGCTGCTTAGCATTGTGCCAATTATTTAACCTCTTTGGACCTCAGGTTCCACCTCTGAGTATTAAACACATTGGCTCTACAACCACTTAGGTCCCATCCTGTTATTACATGCCATGATTACACATTTCTCTTTATTTTACGTTCTTTCCCCAAATATTAGAAATAGGTATTCCACTCAATTCCAGTGACTCAACAATCCAGGAAAACATCAGTTTTACATGTATTAAATGTGACATCTACGAATTGATTATACCCCCAATAATTTAGGTCTAAGATTTATGAAGATGAGATATCTTCAAGCAAAACAATGTATAATCATAATTCCAGACATTCAAAGAAATTGAAACACAAATAATGTGACTACATTATTTCTAAGAATCAGTTGTTTTCTGCATGTGCATTCCAGCACATGAAGAGATGGGGCAGAGAGGCACACTGGAGTTCAAAGTATTTTAATTGCAGGGTTCGCGAAGATTATCTGAAGCTATCTATAAATCACAAGTGCTTACCCTAGGGAAGAATGGTGCAGTAGACAGATCTGAGTTAAGAATCAGATGGAAATAGGATTAAAGTTCCTCTCTGCCATTAGCAGCTAAATTGTAAGGAATTTATTTAATTTTCTCATCTATAAAATGGGGATAATACCTACATTATATGGTTTTATAAGGAACAAACAAATTACCTTAAGTAAATCAGTGCATAGCATTTACTTAAAAAGGGCTTTTCAGCTTCAGTCCTATTTTCTCATTGACCTTAAAATCCACTTTGAAATCCATAGCACTGACACATGAAAACAGCTCAATTATTTAATAATTCAAGAAATATTTATTGAGGGTTCCCTTTGCATCAGATAATAATGCTTGGGTCCTGAAGTTCTGCTGTATCTACCATGACTTGATCAGGGTAAGTGAGGTCTTTCTGAACACATGTTCCTCACTTACTATGTCTAACATTACCACTGTGTGCAAAAAAATTGGAGAGGGAGCAAGATAGTTAATTATACAATAAAACATGTAGCATGAGGAAGAACTAGCAGTGTAAAGAATAAAGGGGCTTCTAGGTAACTGTGGGCAAGATAATTTACCAGCCCTGATTTTATTGAGAATGGTTGAAAATATTTGAGAGCATCTTAAACAATTTCTGCTTGAAGGCAGCAGAGAGCTACCAGACTATGAAAAATTAAAGGAATGAGATCATGGAAAAGAAAGAGTCCATGAGAGATGAACCCAGTATTTGACTTCTGAGACAAATTGAAAATTATAGCTGGGCACAGTGGCTCATGCCTCTAATCCCAGCTTCTCAGGAGGCCAAGGCAGAAGGATCTCTTGAGGCCAGGAGTTTGAGAGCAGCCAGGGCAACACGTTGAGATCGCATCTCTGAAAAAAAAAAAAGAATTGTAAAGGCAACATAGATGGCACTGAGGTATCGCTTGTAATAGCAAAAGGGTTGAACATATCCTACATGACACCAGAGACTGAAAGGAGTGATAAAATGCATATGATCATATGATAGAGTGCTGCACAGAGCATACAAGGAAATTAAACATCTACATTTACTGACATGAGAGGATTTCCAAAATATAACATTGAATGAAGGGAGCAAGTTGCCCAATGAAGCGTATAAATTTAGAGATATTTTAAGTACACACTAATAATTTTATATGTTTCTATGCATATATAAATATTTAAGAATGGAATAAAATAGTTGTTTTTTTGCTAAAGAATTATCTGGTAAATCATTGCTTCCATTTATATGAACTAAGAATATACTAGCTACACAGAGAAAAATGCTACAACATAATAGTATACATAATACATAATAGTATACATAATACTCTTCAAACTGCTAAGTTTTTTTTACCTCTTTCTGAATTCAGATGTCATTTGAAAATAATAGCTTGCATAATATTTTGTCTTTCACCTGGGCACAAATTCTTTCACCAAATATAATAATTTTATATATTTTGGTGTATATGTAAGTGTGTGACAATGGAAAGGATTGTTAGAAAAATAGAGAAAGACTGACTAGATATATGGCACTGAAGTTCTTTGGTGTGTGTAGTGATGAGACTAAGGATAACAGATAAAAGAAATGCACACCAAAAACTTGGGGTGGTGCCTGCTCTGATAATGATATTATGTCATCAGTTAGAAAGTGTTTTTAATTGAATCTGTCTCCTTGGGACCTAGGAATACTCATAGAAGAATATACTTTTCAATTCAATATGATATTTAACTTAAAATCTTATGGAAGTGAGCAGGACAGTTTTCAAAGAGGCGGATGTAATCCACTCTGTCGAATTGGTTATTCAGGGAAATGAATGAGCTGAGTGTGAATAGGCAAGAGATGTCTTGGGGCCTCCATTTGATCTTCATTCTATAGAAGTTTCTAACACAATAATGTCAACCATTTATCACCTGGACACCTATTACTAAACAAAATAATTAATTAAATCTGTATATGATTAATTTATGAATAATCAGTATAACCTTTAAACTCTTAGAGAAGCATGTATAATCATTAAACAACAGTCTAAACTCAGCTCCCACTGATGGCAATATTACATACTGCCACATTTAGTTGAAGTAGTTTGCGTAATAGACAAGCTGTCTCTGATAGTGGGTAGATTGAAAGTTTGATCATGAGACTAGTTAGTGGTTGCTTATCACCGGTAGTTTGCCCACACTGGGCAGTGTGTTTGTATTCTTCCTCTTGATTACAGTTTATATTTGTTTGCCCTGCTCTGTCTTGCTCTTTTATTTCCAAAGCCTTTCTCATTTTTCAATGTTCTCAACCCATATTCATTGTCACATGGTATATTGGCTAGTCCTTTAAAACCACATTAACATTTTTCTTTTGTTTCTCAGAGTTCTTATTAGAGTACCATTTTTTCAGTTCTTAAAAATGTCTATATATGCATGTATGTGTATTTAATATGTGTATATATGTTGAATACATATAGAATTACATGTAGTTTGTATATTACACTTAATATATACACACATTCAAAAGGAGAACTGTTTACTTTATGGGGGACACACAATAACTGAGGCCAACTGAGGAAACAACAGTCATGTTTCCTGTCTCATGCTCCCTACTGGGCTTATTGTGATCTTTTCCTAGTCAGTGAGTGGAATGGACGGGAATCAAACACACTATTTCTTTGGTCTCTCTCTCTCTCTTTCACTTTCTGTATCATTGATTGTTTCTCTGCTTCCTTCTTGTGTATAAGAAAAAATGCACATAAAATGTTTATAAAGGGTGATTTTACTGAAAAAAATTATGAATTATTTTATTCATTGAGTTAATTGCAACAAAGATATCAAGATTTTAACTTTATAGGTTATAAAAATTTCAAGCTCACATTCATATGGATGAAATAAATAAAAGTCAGATACATTGTAATTCTGCGTCATCTCTGCTTGTCAACATTTACACACTAGTGTGCGCTTTTCATGTACTTTCTTGGTTCTGACACATTCAGTGCTTGATATAATCGTGTAAAATTCGCTTCCAAATGAATCTTGGAAAAACATAGATGAATGTTTGTTATTTTTCTGAAAGAGTGTGTAGAATTGCTGTTATTTCTTCTTAAATATTTTGAAGAATTTTCCAGAAACAATCTGGGCCTGAAAATTTCTCCTTTGGAAGGCTTAAACTATAAATTAAATTTTTAAAAATAGTTACAGGACTATTAGGTTGTGTAATTCATCATTGGTGAATTGTAATGGTTTACGGTTTTTGAAGAATTGGACCATTATCTATGTTGTCAGATCTGTGTAGATAGGATTATTTGTTCTAGTATTTTTTTATCCTTTTACATCTGAGAAGTCTACAATGATATTTCCTTTCATTTCTGATATTTTTAGTGTCTTTTTTCTCTCTCTTTTTCTTTGTCAGTCTTTTTCTTTGCCTAGCTTGTCTGTCTTGCTAGAGGTTTATCAATTTTACTAATCTTTTATTATTTATTAAGATTGATCTTTTCAAAGAACTAGCTTTCTGATTTTACTGATTTTCACTATTATTATTCTGTATTCAAATTCTTGGTTGTTGCTCTTACCTTTATTATTTCCTGTTTTCCACTTGATTTGAATTATTTTGAGATATATAAATATATATTTATTACTATTTTATATATTGTTATATAATGAAATTATTATTATATATTAATCAATATTTTTTATTTTTTTAAGGTAGAAAGTTAGATTATGATTTGAGACCTTTCTTTTTTCTAATATACACATTTAATGTTATAAATTTCCCTAAAAACACTAACTGCATCATATAAATTTTTGCATGTTGTATTTTCATTTTCCTTCAATTCAAAATATTTTCTAATTTATCTTGACACTTCTTCTTTGATCACAGATTGTTTAAAAGTATTTTATTTAATTTTTATGTATTTGGATATTTTCTGTTATTTATTTCTAGTTTAATTCCATTATGATCAAAGAACATACGTTGCATAATATTAATTCCTTTAAATCGGTAAAGTCTGTTTCATGTCCCAACGTAACAAACCCAAGGTTTTCCATGATCCATCTTGATGAATGTTCAATATGCACTGGAAAAGAATATATATTCTGCTGTGGTTGGGTGTAGTGTTTTATAAATGTTTTATAAATTAGATCCAGTTAGTAGATGGTATTTTTTCAGATCTTCTATAATCTTGTTGATTTACTGTTGATTACTACTTATATTTATTACTGAGAAGGGAGTGTTGAAGCTTCCGACTATAATTGTGGATTTAGGTATTTCCTCTTTCAGTTCTGTCAGATTTTGCTTAATGTCTTTTGAAACTCTGTTGTTAGGTACATGAGGATTCATTATTCAGAAATGGAATTTGCAGAACACAAATAAAACTATGAAAAAAGAAGTTAAGAGATTTATATTTTGTTGCAAGATAATATATCTTATATAAAATTTATTAGAAATGATGAGTTTATTGTTTCAAGAACACAATTACAGAAATAACCAAATCATAATCTGCGAAAAGAATCCAAAACTGAGAAAAGTTGATTTCTTTATATCTTTTTAGTATGTCATAATGAGAAATTCATATAACATCTTCCAGAGTCACAAAGAAACAGCCTTAACAAACGTTACTACCTGGAGAAAATAATTACGATTTTAAAAAATGATTCTTTGCAAACTAGATTGTAAATGAAAATGGAATGAACTCAGCACCAAGTAGCTTGCTTTGCAAGACCATAAAAATTAGAGGAGAATAAATACCATTTTCCATTTTAAAAATGAATATTCTTAGAGAATGAATTAGCTCTTCTGGCCAGCTATTAAAAGTCTTAATCTGTAACATGCCATCTTTACATATAATCACTAGTATTTCCCTTATTACTAAAAATATTTCCTTTATTGGAAATAGTTTTAATACGATTATTTTACTAGCATTATCATTGGGATTTTTAGTGATTTTTTTTTTTAAGATTTATGTGCCAATTTGTCTCTCTCCTGCATTCAAAATGGTATTTTTATTTAGAATAAAATGTCATTTTAATTATTTGGTCTTTTCTTATCCCTTCTACAATTTGTGAAAACCTAGGATGGTTCTGTTAGTAGGGAATGTTTTTGGTCTCTCTTTTCAATAGCAGAGTAGCCTATTCTAGGATGGTCAAGCTATTGCTATAGAGAAGGAGTCTTAACAGCATGTGAATGTCCAGTTTCATAAGGAGAAAAACTGATATCTTAAGAGATTTCAATGATATTTTTGTTTCTATTTAGACTTTGATAAAATTTCATAGTAGAAGGCAGTCTATTAATTTTTAGGTTAGGAAAATAATTATTTATAGCTCTCCTCCCCTCCTGATGTTTACAAATAACTGAACACAGTTTATATACTCTAATATTTCAAAAGAAAAAATGGCAAACTTCCTCTTGCCCTTATTTTTACAAAATAAAATATATTTAAATACTTTCCATATACTTGCAATTTTCATCCTTTAAAAATTAAATGTTTGTAGATATTGGCTTATATGCCTAAATTAATTTGCCTGAGCTTGGAAAAACATAAGAGAAAACTAAATGTGGCCAGCAACTTTTATTTTTATTATGCTATATGATAGTCTTTTAAGATGAAATTTAACTTACCAATAAATTATATTGATATTATGTAGCCAGAATTTCATTCTCCAGAATTAGTAAAATTTAAGTTAAAGTAATCCTGAGATAGATCCAGAGTTCTCAGGGCAAAAGCTCCAGGACATTTTTAAAAATATGTTAACATAATGTACTTTTATGATAAATATATTTCTCAAAACAAAAATGGTGTTATTTTACAACTTGCCTATCTCTTTAAAGTATGCTGAATAGAAAATAGCTGGATTTTTATATCTGCTTTTGGATTCAAGACTTTGTTATATGTTATTATTGTTGACAAGTATGAAGCAAACATAATCTCACAAAGATATGAAATAGGAAAATAGGAGTATTTTAATAGCTTTTGCAGATAATTGTGGATAGTCTTCTTTGATATTATACTAAAGATAAATATGGAATCGTTTCTTAAAGGTTAGTTACAATGTGGGATACGATCCTATATCAATGAACTTTTCATATGCTGTTACATCAGGATTCATTGGTCTATTTTTCACTTTGAGTTAACCTTTGAAAAATGTTAGTTCACTCTGTTATCCCATTTCTATAAATTGTTAAATAGAAAGTAAATATTTTTAATGCTCTATATTGAAAAATTTCTTCTGCATATTAGGACTAATTTATGCTGTGGCTATGGGGGTTAGATAGCTCTCTTTTACTTCTGATGTGCACATGGAGGTGAATATCTATCACCATTCTGCTTTTAAAATACACAAAAAAATTCTGTTTATAAAAATTTGCTTGCCATTTATCTTTAAAAATGTGACTATGGAGCACACATGCTTTACTTCACATTTTATAATGATTATAAATAAAAATTAGCATATCTAAAATGTCACAGCCTTATACATCTTTCAAATCTCAGCACAAATAATTTTCCTATAAAATTTCTATGGTAAGCTGTTGTTAAGAGTATCTGTTAAGGTACACAGAAAACACATTCTCACAAACTGAGAAATAAAATGAGTAAACAAACAAAGCAACTAATATAATAATAAAAGTATGCAATAAAAGAATAAAATAGTTATTGTTGCAAAACTATCTGGTACAATCTGGTACAAACCCACAAAAACAAATAGAAAGACAAAAACAAACAATGAAAAAAAGCCACCAAATGATAGCATACATAATACCATTCAAAGCACTAAGTTTTCTACCATCTTCTGAACTCCATCAGATTTCATTTAGAAATTATATAATGGCTTGCATAATAATTTGTCTTTTCATTTGGGCACAAGTTAGTTCCCCAAATATACTGTATGCTCTTAATGACAGAAATTATTTCCAACTCTTTTAGGTATTTTCCAGAGTGTGTTAGTGTTTTATGAAACAGCAAATATTCAATGTCTTTGGATAGAGAAAAAACACAATTTTATCAATAATTCTTTCAGAAGCATATAAAAAAAGTGAGGTCATATTTGAGACAGTATTTACTTGTAAAGTTACCTTGAGACGCTGAAAGGAAATATGAGGTTAAACATCAAATTTTTTAGGGAACATATATATTTAATAAGATAAAATATATTTTTTAGATAAGCTGATCAACTTTTTTGAGGGCTTAGATATGGGAATACATTAATACAAATTAAAGCATGAAATAAAATTTCTTGATCAAATTCTCACGAATATCTTGGCAGTTAAAATAATCTTGGGCTTTCCAACTATGTCTTTTAATGTGGACAAATACTTTTTGTAATGAAATTGTCTTATTTGAGAGGTTGCATATTAATGAATTAGACTAAAGAATTCTGGTCCTTTAATAATTTTATTAAGAGTTATAAATTTAATGTTAATGAAATTTTGGAAAATTGCATAGTATATTCTAGTACCTCTTTCTTCTGTGCAAAAGTAAATAGACTTTTCATAGAGAACAAAGTTTTGAGTTTGTTTTATGAATAGCTGTTTGTTGTGCTTTCATTGGCTTATCTGGCATATGCATCACCTCAGATTGTATCTGGGCATTTATCATGGAAAAGAAATAAATTATTGAATTCAAAAGAATTCAAAAGCTGAATTGTAGATTATTGGCTTATTCAGTGTAATCTCTGGCTTTTGGCTTGGTCATCTCTGGGCAACTTCTTAATAAGCCATTTTTCTTGGTTTTAAAACATAGATTTTTAAAAATTAAAAGAAATTATTAGATTTTATTCTTTAGAGCAGGTTTAGGCTTCCAGAAAAATTGCGGGGAAGGTATAGAGATTTCACATATACCCCCAACTCATCCACATGTGCACAACCTCCCCCATTTGACATCCCCCACCAGAGTGGGACATTTGTTGAAATGATGAACCTGGATCGGCACATCACTGCAACCAGAGTCCACAGTCTACATTAGGGTCATCTTGGTGCTGCACATTTTATGTGTTTCGACAAATATATAGTGACTTGTATCCACTTTGGAGTATTATATAGAATAGTTGCACTGCCTTAAAAATTCTCTGCTCTGCCTATTCATCTCTCCTTTTCCATTAACCCCTAATCTTTTTATTGTCTCTTTAGTTTTGCCTTCTCCAGAATGTCATATAGTTGCAATAATACAGTATGTAGTCTTAAGATTTACTTCTTTCACGTAGTAATATGCACTTGAGTTTTCTCCATGCCTTTTCATGACTTTATAGCTCATCTATTTTTAACACTGAATAATATCCCATTGTCTGAATGTGCCACAGTTTATATTTCCATTTAACTCCTGAAGGATATCTTGGTTGCTTCCAAGTTTTGGCCGTTATTAATAAAGTTGCTAGAAACATCCATGTGTAGGTTTTTATATGGACATAAGCTTTCAACTTCTTTGAATAAATACCAAGGGGTGCAATTAATGGATCATATGGTAAAAGTATGTTTAGTTTTGTAAGAAACAGCCAAATTGTCTTCCAAAGTGGCTGTACCATTTTGCATTCCCACCAGCAACCAATGAGACTTTCTATTGTTCCAAATCCTTGTGGACATTTGGTGTTGGCAGTATTCTGCATTTTGACCATTCTAATGAGTGTGTGGTAGTAGCTCATTGTTTTATTTGCATTTCCTCGATGACATGGTGGGGAGCATCTTTTCATAAGTTATTTTCCATCTGTGTATCTTCTTTGATAAAGTGTCTGTTAAAGTCTTTTCCCATTTTTTAATAAAGTAAAACACAAATTTTTAAAACTCAAATTTATAAATATATTTTGGTTAATTGTTTTCTGTAATATGTTTGCTGAAGTCAGCTCACTAAACCTTAGAATTATGTGACAACTTCAAAGTTTATAGAAAATTTAGTTTTTGAGGAATTAAAAGGGTCATTATTTGAAAAAAATTACTATTTGAAAATCAGTATCCTAGTGTGTGATTTGAGGATATGCTATGTATGCCAGAAAATAGATATAGCATAACTTTTATATGTTTATTGATGACATATTTTTGTACAAAGAGAATCAATACATCCTCTGTCAACTAGTTAATAGACAAGTGTCATTACGTGATGGAAACAGATCTCCCTACAGATGGTGACATTTATCTTAAGTTTTGTAAACTTACATAAACATTATTCTCATTCTTGGTTTGCTTCTTTAGTTTTCAAAGAGTGGAGATTATATATACACAGTGTCCAAATAACTGAATAAAAGGTGACAGATTTAATCCATTATAAAGTCACTCTGGCTATGTGATGACAAACATCTGGCTATGGCAATAATTATAATTTAACATTAAAAACTTGCCTATTTCTAGTATGGTTATGATAATAAAGATGAACCAAAATAACAATCAGGAAATGTGCTAAAAAAAAAAAAAGAGGAAGGAGAGCAAAGCCAGAAACAAAGCCAAATATTCATGAACAGCCGTTCATGCCAATGAAATCTGAAAGAATTAGCAAGAATCAGAATACTTTCATATAGCGTTGTGGAAGAGATTATGACATTAGGCGTCATGCCTATGTAATAGGGCTAAATAGTGAGCAACAAGTGATCAACTTTTCCCTGAATTGAAGGCCAGATCAATATCGTAGAAAGTCCCTACAATTTTATTTTCAACTCAGAAAAGTAAGTTTCTTTTGGGGAGGGAGGAGTATTAACCCCATGGCTCACTGAGACAGCAAATATAATCTAGACTTCTTTATTTTTGGTCTCATCTGGTGAGTAAGAAAGGAAGTGTCTTTTAATTTATAGTCAACGTTGCTTTTAATTACAAGCTCTAGCATTGCCATTCTTTGCCTTGATTGTTTTTTTTTTTTAATTTGTTTTCAGAGAGTTTGAAAAGTACTAGCATTGTGAGGGCTTCTGAGCAAGTGTGGCATTGAGATTGCTTTAAAGCACGCATGCACACGCGCACACACAAAATGAGCAGATGGAAAGCTAAAATGAAAATAGGACAACTGACTACTCACAGTGACTTTGGGTGCTTTGTTACCCCCGTCACACTGAAGCAGGAGCTAAGATTCTGCAATAGTTGTGCCATTAAAAGCACGTACTATACAGTGAAGCTCCTCAGGGTGGGATGGTCGAAGTAGTTCAAGGGTGGCTCGAAGTAAAAATCCAGGGAGAACTTGGAAAGGGAGGGAGAATAAAAGCCTCACGAAGGACAAATGAACACAAGATAGTGTCAATATGACCATTTGAACAAATAATGCTCTTGTTCCTCTGATGAAATCTGTGTGTCTCTGGCAGGCTGGGATTCATGGGATGGTCAGGACAGGCTGCCAGCAACACTCACAGTCCACAGATTTCTTCAAATTGACAGAGACTACAGTCATACTGAGGTGATTTGGGGGCAGTTTACTACCTTTCTCTGATATTTGGTATCTATGAGGGACAATTCTAAGGAAAATGAAAGTAAGTTTCCCATTTTAGATGCCTTTAGCATGAGATTTTGATGAGTCCAAAGTTTCCACCTTCAGTAGAGTTATCCAGGTGCTTTAAAAAGCTGTGAGGTTTAAATCATTATATTGCATGCACTACAGATTTTCCATGAGATTCTATGGAGGAGACGAATGACAAATTCTGGGACAAGGTGAATTAAATTTGGTTGTCCAAGAATTTCTAGTATATAGATATTTTTGTATGTATAATATTTGATAAACTATATTCTAAGATGTATATTTGTTTCAGATTTTAACCTTTAAAATTACAAAATACCTTATTATAAAGCATATTTACTGTGGTGGTGTGTTGGTTTTTCTCAGAAAAGCTGTTGTCTTAGAATTGCACAAATACAATATGCATTACTGAAACTAATGATGTGCATCCCCACCCCCATCCTTCTACTCAGAGTAGTTGCTGAAGGTAGACAAAAAAGAAACTGCTGCTGCTCTCCATAATGATGTCCAGTGTGTGCATTTTGCTGAGCTTAGGCAGTGATTGATTGCTCTTCTTGTATTGTGTCTCGGAAAAAAATTTACTTCCTTAAGATTATAGGGAAAGACAGAGGGCCTAGGAGAGAAAGAGTTGTTGGGTCATGGATGCAGGTGATTCTCATTAGGAGGACAGTCCTACTCCCAGTTGAGAGACCCATAACCCCACACAGCCCAGTTAAGAGTAAGACTGTCCTACCAAATGGTCCCACATTCCCCTATGATGTTACCAAAAATTGACTTCCTCTGATTTGGACATGAGCTATTTGGCATCACTAGATCAACGTATGTTGTGCATTACTGGAATTGTGGGTTACTGCAAGGGGAAGAAAGGGACTTCATGGATATGGAGTTGTTACGAAAGGGTAATATTCCCTTGGTAGAGTTGAGGTTTGTGCAATGGATATTTGAAGGAGTTGTTGAGATGGTAACGAGATCAAGGACAAGAAAGCAAATCTAGGATTATGCGGGAAATCAAAGATCAAGGTGCCGGCGGGTTCACTGTCTGGTAAGAGCCTACATTTTGCTTCATAGATGGTGCTTTCTTATTGTGTCATCACGCAGTAAAAAGGGTAAGACTGCTGTTCTCTGGAACCTTTTCAATAAGGGCACTAATCCCATTCATGAGGTTGATTCCATATCTTTGCAATTGTGAATTGTGCTGTGATAAACAATCTGGTATAGGTGTTTTTTTTTTAACATAATGACTTCTTTTCCTTGGGGTAGGTACCCAGAAGTGGGATTACTAGATCAAACGGTAGGTCTACTTTTGGTTCTTTGAGGAACCTCCATACTGTTTTTCACAGAGATTGTACTGATTTACCTTCCCACCAACAGTATATAGCACTGTATACATTCCCTTATCAGCACATCCAAGGCAACATCTATTGTTTTTTGACTTTGTATTGATGGCCATTCTGACAGGGATAAAGTGGTATCTCATTGTGGTTTTAATTTGCATTTCCCTAATGATTTGTGATGTTGAACATTTTTTCATATGTACATTAGCCATTTATATGTCTTTTGAAAAATGTCTGTTCATGTCTTTTGCCCACTTTTTTAGGGGATTATTTGTTTTTTCTTTGCTGATTTGTTTGAGTTCCTTGTAGATTCTGGATATTAGCCCTTGGTCAGATGTTTAATTTGAAAATATTTTCACCCATTTTGTAGGATGTCTATTTGCTCTGTTGGTTATTTCTTTTGGTATGCAGGAACATTTTAGCTTAATAAATCCCATTTACTTATTTTTTTGTTGTTGTATTTTCTTTTGGGGTCTTAGTCATAAATTCTTTGCCTAGGCCAATGTCCAGAAAAAGTTTTCCTAAGTTTTCTTCTAGAATTTTTAGGGTTTCAGGTCTTACATTTAAGTCTTTAATCCATCTTCAGTTAATTTTTTGTATGATGAGAGATAAAGGTCCTGTTTCATCCTTCTGCATATGGCTATTCAATTTTCCCAGCACCATTTACTGAATAGGGCATATTTTCCCAGTGTATGTTTTTGTCTGCTTTGTTGAAGATCAGTTGGTTGCAGGTGTATGGTTTTATTTCTGGGTTCTTTATCTTGTTACATTGATCTATGTACCAGCGACATTCTATTTTGATTATTATAGCCTTGTAATATCATATTTTTGGGGGGGTCAGATTGTTTTATCAGTCAGAATCCCAGATGGCATGACCTTGATCTCTGAATTCAAGTGCCCAGTGTTTAAACCAGGACAAAGTCACATCTTTGTAGAGATATTTTTGGCATGCAAGAATCGAATTCATTTAGCAATTTCACTTGCAGTGCCAGGTTGAAATTTCCCATAAACTGTTTTTTTTTTTTTCCTTGTGGTTATTGGGTATTTTTTTTTTATTTTTTTTTATTTCAGGGTATTGTGAGGGTACAAACATTAGGGTTACACTTTATGTCTTTGTCTCACCCAAGTGTGGGTTAAAGACATGCCCTTCCCCCTACAGTGCTCCCCGTGTTCTTTAGTTATGGATTTACCTCCCCCCTTCCCCTAATCCCTGGAGAGTATTTCTGCCATGTAATCACCCTAGTGTTGATCAGTTAGTACCAATTTGATGGCGAGTACAAATGAAGCCCATTCTTCTGCTCTTGTGGTGCCTCACTTTGGATAATGGGCTTAAGTTTAAACCAGGAAAATATAAGAGGTTCTAGATCACTGTCGTTTCTTATGATTGAGTAATATTCAATTGTAAACATATACCAAATTTTTATAATCAACTCATGGATTGATGAGTCCTTGGGTTGTTTCCACATCCTTGCAATAGTGAATTGTGCTGCCATAAACATTTGGGTGAAGATGTCTTTATAGTAGAATGTTTTCTGCTCTTTTGTGTAGATGCCTAATAGTGCTATTGCTGGATCTGATGGTATTTCTATTTTTAGCTCTCTGAGATATCTCCAAATTCTTTTCCACAGAGGTTGCACTAATTTGCAGTCCCATCAGCAGTGTAAGAGTGTTCCTGTCTCTCTGCATCCTCGCCAGCATTTGATGTTTTGTGATTTTTTGATAGAGGCCAATCTCACTGGGGTTAGGTGATATCTCATTGTGGTTTTGATTTGCATTTCTCTAATGATTAGAGATGTTGAGCATTTTTTTTATATGTTTGCTGGCCACTATTCTGTCTTTTGAAAAGTTTCTGTTCATTTCCTTTGCCCATTTGTTGTTGGGGTTCTTTGATTTTTCCTTGTTGATTTTTTTGAGTTCTAGATAGATTCTGGTTATCAACTCATTATCAGATGTGTAGAGAGCAAATATTTTTTCCCATTCTGTGGGCTGTCTATTCACTCTAACGATAGTTTCCTTGACAGTGCAGAAGCTTTTTAATTTGATTAGATCCCACTTATTTATTTTTGTTGCTGTGGCGATTGCTTTGGGGTTCTTCTCCAAGAATTCCTTGCCTGGGCCGATGACTGAAAGGTTCTTCCCAACATCTTCTTTTAGAATTCTTAAGGTTTCATGTCTTAGGTTTAAGTCTGTTATCCACCTTGAATTGATTTTTGTGAGAGGTGAGAGGTGGGGGTCTAGTTTCAATCTTCTGCATGTAGCTATCCAGTTTTCCCAGCACCATTTATTGAAAAGAGATTTTTTTTCCTCAGTGTATGTTTCTGTCAGCTTTGTCAAAGATTAGATTACCATATGCGGATGGTTTCATCTCTGGATTCTCAGTCCTGTTCCAGAGATCAATGTCTCTATTTTTCTGCCAGTACCAAGCTGTTTTAGTTACAACAGCCTGGTAGTACAGCTTAAAGTCCAGTAAACTGATACCTCCCAGTTTGTTCTTTTTACTTAAGATTGCTTTGGCTATACGAGGTCTTTTCTGGTTCCATACAAAGCGTAGAATTATTTTTTCCAGATCTGTGAAGACTGATAATGGGATTTTGATTGGGATTGGATTAATTCTGTAGATCACTTTAGGTAGTATGGACATTTTAACGATATTGATTCTACCGATCCATGAGCAAGGTAGGTTTTTCCATCTGTTTACATCTTCTACAATTTCTTTTTTTAGTGTTTCATAGTTCTCCCTGTATAAGTCTCTTACATCT
>CAUYSK010006186.1:0-51965 GCA_963575035.1 Avahi laniger
GATGCGCTTGGAAACTCAGCTCCAATATCATTCCCATACAGAAATTTGCCTTTGATCTTTCCAGCCCACAATTCTTTTCTCAGAAATCTTATTGAAGTTGTCGCTTTCAACACATGTCTGCTCTTTGGCAGAGTGGCAGCATTGTGCTCATGTCCCACCTATGCTACTGACTAGCAGTAAAGTTGGGAAGGTCTGAGCTTCAACTTCGACATCTACATATAAGGAATAATAATAATTGCCCTGGCCGGGCAGGGTGGCTCACGCCTGTAATCCTAGCTCTCTGGGAGGCCGAGGCGGGCAGATTGTTTGAGCTCAGGAGTTTGAGACCAGCTTGAGCAAGAGCGAGACCCCGTCTCTACCAAAAATAGAAAGAAATTAATTGGACAGTTAAAAATATATAGAAAAAATTAGCCGGGCTTGGTTGCGCATGCCTGTAGTCCCAGCTACTTGGGAGGCTGAGGCAGTAGGATCACTTGAGCCCAGGAGTCTGAGGTTGCTGTGAGCTAGGCTGACGCCACGGCACTCACTCTAGCCAGGGCAACAACGTGAGACTCTGTCTCAAAAAAAAAAACCTACTTAGCTGAACATAAATGTAAAGATCGATTTCTTACAGTACCTGGGCTATTGTTCACATTTAATGACAATGTATCTCCCACAAACTCTTGGTGTCCTAGAAAAATCACAGATACGATTTGAGTTTTGCTCAACATTATACAGTCTTTTGAATATACTATAAGCATGGATATTTGATATGTTCATTATTTGGAATTATGAGATTATTAATTTAAAAACACTTATAAAGAGCAGGTTATATGCAAGGGATTGCTGTGGGTTACGAAGATATTATTTATTTCTTGACTTTAAGATTTTCCCTTACAGCCTCTCGCATCCCTCTCCTGGCTCTTTCCTCTGGTTCCTCCCTCCCCCTTGGCTTCACAGATAGTTCTCTCTAGTATCTCATTCTGTCTTGTTTTTTTCTTTTGTCTTTACACATTTTCCCTGGGAGATCACATGTATGCCTATGACTTCACCTACAATTTGTATACTAAAAACCACCCAAATCGAAATTCATAATCTAGATCTTTCTCTCTCACTGGACTGACAGGCAGTACAGTGTCGAGGGTCAGGACACAGACTCTGGAGCCAGACTGCCAGGGTTTGGGATCTCAACTACAGAACAACTAGCTGTGCAATCTTGGAGACCTTATTTATTTTCTCTATCAGCGGTTTCTCCATCTGTAAGGTGGACGTGGCAGTAGTTGCTTTCTCAGAGGATTAAGATGAAGATTAAGTGAGTTAATGTTTGTATAGGGCCTGGCGCATTGCACTGTATATGTGTTAGCTAGCTGAGCACCAGCTCTACTAGGCTCACTACCTGAATAGCTCACCCTTACTGCAAATTTGATTATGTTTAAAATGAACTCATTTTCGAACTCGCTTTTTCTTTTAAATTCCCTATCCTAGGTAACGGGCCTCGCCACCTAAATTGACAACCAGTTCTGAAACGTTTCTCCCTCCCCCTGTAATTCTGTATCTTATTGGGCCCTGAAGTTGTGCCTAACTCTGCCACCGTAACTTGCATTCATGCCCTCTTTTCTGTCTCCATCCTTGCTCTCTTGGTTCATTTGTTCATCATCTTCACCCCAACTGTGTCAGTACTGTATAGTCTTTTTGCCTCCTATTCACCCCTCCACACTGCTGCATCCATTTGAAAAACAAATCTGATCTTACTACCTCCTTTGCTTAAAATCAATAATGGCTTCCCATGGCCAGCAAGTTAAAAATCTAACCTGTGCTCTCCACCAGGGTGATTTTGTGTCTCTCCCACTACCCCCTGACGTTTAACAATATCTGGAGTTGTTTGTTTGTTTGTTTGTTTTTTGGTTGCCACAACTTGGCAGGAAGTTGCTCTTGACATCTAGTGGGTAGAGACCAGAGATGTTGCTAAACATCGTACATTGCACAGGACAGCACCCACAGCAAAAAATGATCTACCCCAGAATGTCAACAGCATCAAGGCTGAGGAATCTCGTCTTAGAACACATAGTCTGGGCCCCATTCTGCTATTTGACATACACCTACTGCTCCAGCCTTCCTCAGTCGTTACAGTTCCCTGCTTTTTCACAGTTACATTCCTGAATCTGGATACATGTGGTCTGGAACTAGAAAAAAATTGAGGCAGTTCCTAATATCACCTCTTCTTTGTGTAGATCTTTCTTTTTTAACCAGCTTCCCACCTCTGTCCTGTTCATTTTATCTCGAACCTGCAATGGCTTCTTCAGCTCGCTACCAGGCCTGCCCAGGCCTTTTCAACTTTGGACCCAGTTGCAGCCAGCACAGTTACTTCGTATTTCCCCCTCCTTCAGATTGTAAAGAGGAAGAACTCAGTTGGCCCTATTCATCTCTTCGTGGCAGCCCATAGGTCACTGCCATTTTCTGGTCCAGGCGGTAGTTACCCGGGCAGGAGCAGGGAAGAAAGGCCCGGAAAAGGAGAAAGTTGGGAAATCTGGCTGTGATTACCTGGCTTCTCTCGGAAGCGCTGGTGGGATAGATTGAGCTTCGGAGTCTTGACCTCTCCCAAGTAGGCACTTAGGAAACACTGGCCTGGCCTGAAGTTGCAAGTCATGTCGCTTAAGCAGAGTAATAATGACTGGAGATAAAAGGTAGTTTTTCAGACCTCTTGAGAATAAATTAATAGAAAATATAGATTAGCTTTTTAGTTAAAACAATTTATTTTGTAAGAGTGATAGTTATTTTTGGCAAAATCTAATTACATAATTCAAGAGTTTGAAAATTCTCAAATCCATGGTTTATACTTTCACCTTTTCTCTCAGTTATCTATCAGCAGTGAACTCAGACACTTCAGATTTTAATTAAGTTTATGGCTGTGAGCTTTCATGTAGTCTCAAGACAGCATTTTATGTGAGCCGCCTTTTCCTGCTCCGCACATGTGACGATGCATATTTGAGCCACTCAGCATTTTTTTGAAGACTAAAAAACACAAGTTGGTTATTTAACTCTCTGCGGTTAGTTCCTCTATTTTGGGCAAATGTAGACCATTTCAGGCCCATGGAATCAAAGAAAGATAGACAATTTTTTAAAAAATAATACTCCAGTATTAACTTGCCCTGTCGGGCTTCCTCGTTTTTGTTCCCATGGAATTAATTTTTCATGGGTTAATTGTTTTCTGAACCAAATAATGCATTGAACTTAAAACCTGAAAGAGAATATTAATAAGCAAATTGGTTTATTTGTTGTTGAGATGAATTTATATTACACACACAAACAAATTCAAATAAATATTATGGTAACATGATATCTTTTTTTTTGTGGTTATGATATTTCAGGAATTCTGTCTTATTTTTAAAATAAGGTCCATTTAATAATAAATTTATACCTTTTACTTCATTGTCTCACCACTTGTCTTTCTTTTGCTATATATAAAGCTGGTGAAAGTCTGGAGGCTTAGACAGTTGAGGATGTTAGCTCTACATAGCTGGTAAGTGGCTGTCCCAGGTTTGTCCAGATCAAAAGCCCGTGCTTACTCCAAGACTGGCAGAATATTCCTTCTAAGAGTGATTCACCCACCATGGGACCGTGGATCCCAATTCCTATGGGTTATCTGAAACAGATGGTTCTCTGCAATCTAAGGTAGCCAAGCCCTTGTTATAATTCCATTTGCTGTTCCCCACTCCTCATCCCAACTGCTTTGCAATAGAGTACCTAACATTACAGTAGTCAAGACAATAAGGTCTCTTTAATTTTTTTTAAACTGACTATTTGAGATAGGTATGGATGTGTTCAGGTATTACAATACGTGGTGTATGGAAATCCTGGGAAATAAACATGGAAAAGAGGATAAGAACTGTATATCTTTTAGCCTGACAGTCTAATATTTTTCTTCTGATTCATGATATTAGATGTGAGAAACTTTTATTTTTAATTCTGTAACTACTTACTGAGTTTCTACTGTGTATCTACCATTGCTAAAGTCCTGTTTAATTCGAGATTTCTTAAATTTTTATTTTAGGCTAATGCCATTTGTTGTATCTAGAAATTAAGTGTTAATCAGTAGTTTGTTTTATTTTTTTAAAACTCTAATTCAATTTCAACCTCACATCATTATCTGATATCACTGTAGTAAGGAAATTATTTCTTTAGGAAAGAATTATCTGATATTAAGAGTTATAACAAATAGTTCATTTCTGTTGCCAAAATCTTGATAAGTTATTTAACTTGTTTTCCATCTCTAAAAGGTGATATGATACCTGCTTCACGTGAGTGTTATAAGAGTTAACAATGGCTTGTGAAGTCTTTTGCATCTCTGTTTTCTCTATTACAGTATTATAACATTTTTGAAATAGTTTAAATCTAAAAATAAATCTGGATAACATCTCTATGAAAGAATTTGTTCTCTGTTAATATTCCTAGATTCTGATTCTCTGCCCAGTGGATCATCAAATTGTATTTCCCAAATATTTTTCTAAAGAAAGAAAAGGAAGATCTCTATATAGATAGAGGTTTATAATGATGTGTTTTATTTTAGATTGGTAGATCTGAGCAATGGCTTACAATATAAATTTCTTAAATGTAGTGGGTATGTGGGAGGTGGGTATGTGATTTCATTTTTTAAAAGATAGAATTAACTTGCTCTTGCCCACTGCCTAAGAAATAAAGAGTTTCCAGTTTCTCCATCCCTTTGGTCTGTGCTGATCCTTGTTTGATCTTGGTGTAGCAGTAGCCAAGAAAGGAAGGAGTAATGTTTGCCTTAAAAATCTGGCTTCCTGTACTTCCTACAGCCAGTGGTGCTTTGAAGGCAGCTAGATTTTTCAGGGAAATCTGGCATGGGTTGCTTTTTTAGTAGTACCTTCTTAAGAAGTTACATTGAGAACATTTAGACAGCTCCCAGTTGAAAATTTATAAGTTTCCGATTGAAAATTTCTAAGTATTCAGAGGATTTGCTAGTACTATACAACAGGGTATCTTGGCAGACCTGATGGGACATGTGAAAACTTCATAATTGGTTTAATTTCAGTTTAGACTGCTGGCACATTCAAAATGTCAGCTTTAAAGAAGCACTTTGTACATTTATCACATTTTTTGTTTCTTATAAGTAAAGACCTTTGTGGACAAAATTGCCACATGGTAAATTAAACGTTAAAATAACTTCCATGACTAGTACAACCTTTATGGAAAATAGCATGTAGATACCCCAAAGAACTAAAAGTAGACCTATCATTTGATCCAGCAGTCCCACTATTGGGTATTTATGCAAAGGAAAAAAAAATCATTTTATCAAAAAGACACCTGTACTCAAATGTTTATTGTAGCACAATCACAAATATGTGGAATCAACCCAAGTGCCCATCAACACATGAATAGATTAATAAAATGTGGTATATGTATACCATGGAACACTACTCAGCCATAAAAAAAATGGTGAACTCTAATACCTTTTGTAACAATCTGAATGGAACTGAAGACCATTCTTCTAAGCGAAGTATCGCAAGAATGGAAAAACAAATACCACATGTACTCACTATTAAATTGGAACTAATTGATCAACACTCATGTGTCATATAGTAGTAAAACTCAATGGAAACCAGGCGGGTGGGAGTAGGGAGGAGGGTGTGGGTAAATTCACACTTAATGGTACAATGCACGCTATCTCTCGGTGATGGACACACATATAACTTTGATTCAAACTGCACAAAAGCAAATCATGTAACCAAAACATTTGTACCCCCATAATATTCTGAAATAAAAAATAAAATAACTCGCATGGAGCTTTATGGCATATCACCACCACATTGTAGAGGTAGCTCAGTATGGGGGTGGCAGGTATGGCTCATACTTTGTGCTCTTAGGTGTGAATTATTAAACCTCCATTCCTGTCTGCTACTGTGAGGGATCTGAGATTTTTACCCTACTCTCAAACTAACAAATTAGCCCGTCACAGTTTTGTGGATCCTGGTAGGTGACTCAAGATTTCTGGGTCAGAGACATAGGACAGTTCATTACTATCCTCTCATTATTTATTTTATTATAAATTATTACAGCAGCAGTAGGAGCCAGAATCATTTTCTTGGGTGATTTCCCATGCCCACAGGACAATGTGACAAGGGGCAAGTGACACCTACAAATGCAGTGGGCTGCATTGTAGGAGAGGAACCCCAAGCTTGGGAATCTTACATGGTAGACTTCAAGCAAACCTGCCATCCTTTGCTTTGGAGGGAGACATCTTTGATATATTTAACAGGAGACACTGTAGCTTCCAAGTCTGTTCACTCTACAAGCATCCATGAAAGGATAGTCAAGAGCACAAGGCTATTAATGCCTCTGCTTTTAAGATGTGCAGAAACATGAGAGACCCGTGGAAAATTGTCTCCCAACAATCTCTACCTAGTTATACATTTCTGTGGCCAATTGCAAAAAATCTGTCACTGTTTCATTAAGGTAGCTTAGTAGATAGTGCTCTAGGTTTTATCTCTCAATTGCTAATGCAGTGTATTTTATACATCTCAGAAGGAGTAAAGAACTAAATGACTTCGTTAGTGTCTGCTTTGTACATGTGTCATAATGAACCTCCCTCCAGGTGAGATGTCGGCGTCATTAACGTAACCCTTAAAGCCTTGTTTCCGAGTGGCTTTGACAAAACCAGAATATTTTTGGTTTCAAAACAAATCATAAAATTATAGATTTAGAAGGACCTTTAAAGATGATCTGAGGCAAATCTGTACATTTTACATATGGAAATACTGAGACCTGGGATTATTATATGACTAATCCAAGCGAACACTATTGCAGAAGCATATCTAGAGGTAAAGTCATCCAGCTTCTAGCCTAGGATTTTTCCCAGAACGAAAAAAGAAGAGAGATACTCTCACGTGTGCTCTCTCTCCTTCTTTTTATATAACCGTGATCCGATATGTTACAAAACGCTAAGGCCAGATAAGAGAAATAAAGTGACTTGATAAAGCATTTTCCTTCTTGATGAATTACAAATTTCATGTACTTTGTACAAAGTACCTTTTCCAAGACAAAGAAACAAGCATTAACAGGAGAAATGGGAGTAAACAGAAAGGTAAAGAGATTTAAAATGACTCATATGTCCAATATAAATACATACTGAATCATACGGACCAAAGATGAGACAAACAAAGGCAGAGAGAATGTTTCCTTAGGGAAGATAAGAGGATGGTTGGGAAAAGGTAGCTCTAAAAAGGTAGGTAGATATTCCCTATCACAAATATTATGAATTTTCAGAACATTTAACATTTGTTCATTTGTTTAATGCACCTGTTTCGTCACTTACAAAATGGGAGTATTCTTCCAGGGCCACTGTGAAGACTAAATGAGCTAATATATGTAAAGTGCTTAGACCAGCCATCTGCTGAATAGTAGTCACCCAGTAATTATAAGAGGGGAAAAAAATCTTCCTTGTTGTAGGACACACAGCACCATAACTTGTTCATGATGGCCCAGTAGGTATTTGAATGAATGATGAAATTCTGATACTCTAATTGTGCTATAATAAATGGTTAAAACCTCCTGGCTATAGGTGAGGAGGAGCTAGCTTACCATATAGACGAACTTGGTTTTTTTCCCTGAACAACTGGCATCTCCCACATGCTGCGCTGGGCCCTATGCAGTATGTTATTTGTGTCATTCAGTGATTTGGGTGTCATTATTTCTGTTTTATAATGAAGAAACTAAATCTCGGAGAAGTAAATTATCTAAGGGAAGCGACAGCACTGGGCTTTACACCTGCACGTGTGCTCCATCCACAGTGCTGCACCACCTTCCATTGCCAAGTGCTTCTTAGCACGAAGTTTTACATTGAAAGTAAGTTTGTGTGCAAGGCCGTTTCAGATAACACTCTGCCTTAGATCAGTTGTGGTCAACCTTTCTAAGCATGTGATCCCCTTGTTGACATGTTTTTAAAAACCCATTGATTATCTTTTAGTAGTTGCTGACTGAGAAGATTCGAGATTGAACAGTGGAGTCCCAGACACCCTGTGATACTCCAGTAGCCTTTCTCAGTTGGAGTTCCGTGAGAGAGTCAAGCCCTGTGGAGAATGAGAAGAGTGAGCATTTTCTCAGTTCTCCCAAGGAGCTATTCGTACATAGTGAATACCTTTCTAAACGAGTAGGAGAGAAGTTGTGACAAAATTTCATCTTCTTAGGAACCCTGGTTTAAAAGATCTGAGAGGCCTCCTGGGTTTGAGGTCCACTGGGGTAACAAATTACTGTATAAGCCCAATGTGACACTCCTGTTATTGATGTGGGGTTTTTAAAACCTAAGATGTGACTGTTTTCTTGCTTCATTATTCAAACATTTAGATCCTGAGATATTAAAAGCATGAGAGCATTTGCATGTTCTTTACTTAATAAAACTTTCATGGACCTATTGGTCCTGGAAATTCAGAAGAATATGCAACTCTTCATTATGTACTACCTGATGTCAACCTAATGGTGCCCTAGCACATAAGCTAACCAGAGACCTTCATATCATTTTAAATTTCCTATTTAGAATTACTCAATCTTAAATAAATCACTGAGATTCTAAATATACCCTTTGAGAAACTCAAGTAACTGGTTCTAATATTTTCTTCATGAAGTATTTTATAACATAATTATGATTTTTTTTTTTTAACCAGAGCAGGTGTTTAGGGGTCTCGTAATCATTTATCAGATATTTTTTGTGTGTCTGTCTCATGCCAGACGTCTCCAAGCATTGGAGATTCGTACCATACTTGTGTGCTGCCTTCAAAGTGCTTTTCACCCAGCAGACCACACATGGTGCTCTGGTGAAAGTGTGACCCAGGAGAAGGCAGCCTGCTTATCACTGAAGCCCTACCAGTGAGATGATGCTTGAGTTATATCTTAAAATATGAGCTGTTACCCTCTTTTAAATTGGCGATAAGGGAGACAGCTCTTTTCTTCATCTGTCTGGCTCTTGGCCCCTCCCTAAGCTTCTGTTAGAAATCCTAGGTATAATCTGACTTCTGTGAGACAGTTCTCTCTCAGCAATCTACAGAAGAACTCCCAAAACTTCCTTCATCTAACTTGACTCTCACAAGGTGATAAAAATAAACATATTTATTAAGATAAAAACTATGCAGAGGCTATGTTCTATGTTTCTGCATTCCAAGCTGACCTTCATCCAATTTTAATTTGTTTTCTTACTAAGAAAGCTTTCTTTTTCAATTTTTTTTCATTTTTTTTTTTTAATTCAGGATATTCTGGGGGTACAAACATTTTGGTTACATGCAATGCATTTGCCTCACTGAAGCCAGGGCCACAAACGTGTCCTTCCCACATATAGTGTGCCCTGTCTCCATTAGCTGTGGGTTTACTTGCCCTCCTTTTCAATTTGTATTGCAGTTGTTAGATGACTGAAATACTGAAGTTACTTTAAAACTTAGTTAGATCAAAGATGCCGATTAGATCAGCAATTCTCAACTGGAGTGGGATGGAAGGGGTGGGGTGAGAGCAAGTGAAGTGTAACTTTAGGCAGCCCGTCTGCCTCATCTGTGCAGCAGAGGTTCCTGCAGAGAATGTGGGGTCCACGTTGTAGTGGTGGGAAACTCCCAGCATAGAAGGTGGCCTATTGCGGAATCTGTGAATTTGTACATTATTAAATCAACTAGAGTCCGTGTATAATCTTTAGAATCTTTTAAAATGAGTGATTAGTTTCTTCCTTTTTAGTTTGCAAAACTTCAACATATTTAAAGAGAATTGTATGGTGAATGTTTAGGTTCTTATCACCTACCTTCAACAGATACCAATTCATGACCAACTTCAATTCATTTATATTCTCTCCTTTTCCTCCCTACCCTGGATTATTTTGAAGAAATGCCTGACATTGTTTTGTCCATCGAAATTGCCTTATTTAAAGGGATCTGTTTTTATGAGTCTCTGTTTAGGATTTTGTCCCTCACAAGTGGTAGAGAGAAAAATAAAGTCATTGTTGACCATGATCATCCAAAATACGGAAGTTTTGGTTCTTAGTCATTTGGAATCCAGTTCAGTTCGGGGCTTACTCTGTACCACTCATGGTGTTAGTCATTGTTATATGGATGCTGTTTTATTTAATTGTGGCTCTCGCCCTCTGTGAGGTACAACATTTCTGTTTTATAGATGAGGAAACTGAGACTCAGAGATAACTGTGAAACTTATTCGGGGTCAAATAGCTCCAAATGTGTTGGAGCTGATACTGAAATCCAAGTCTGTCCCTAGAAAAAAGTGTTTTTTCTAGCAGATCTGCCATTGATAAATACTGAAAGTGATAGACAGACATCATCTACCTAATACCTGTACTCAAATTCTCAGTTTTAAATGAGTAGAATGTCCACTGTGTTCTACACAGTCTTGGATCACTTCAGTACAGTGATTCTCAAAATGTGGTCTGCAGGCACAAAGGGGGTCCATCAAGTCTCAACTTTTTATAAAAAGACATTATTTCCTATTTTCACCGTGCTGACATTTGCACCATTGTGCAAGAGGAAAGTTGGGGTACAACTGCTGAGGACTTAGCATAAATCAGGTGGCACCAAACTGTGCTAATACTCACTATGCTTTCCACAACCACACATTTGCAATGGAAAAAAAAAAGCCATTTCCATTTCTAAATGCCCTTGATGAAACAGTAAAAATGATTAGTTATAATAAATCGTGACCCTTGAGTATATCTTTTTAATATTTTGTGTGATAAAACTAGAAGCTCATATAAAGCACTTCTACTCCATACTGAACTACAATGATTGTCTTGAGGAAAAGTATGTGTGTGATTGAGTTGTGAGCTGAACTAGCCACTTTTATGATGGAATACCATCTTTACATGAAAGAACACATGACAATCTTGGCAGACATTTTCTTGAAAAGGAATAAAGTGAGCCTGTTACTTCAAAGAAAACAACTGCCAGTGTTGGTTGCCAATAATAAGAGCTTTCAAGCAAAAATTAGAGTTTTGAAAAACTTGTACCTGACATCATGCGTTGACAGCTTCCCAGTAATTTAAAGGCTAATGTTATAAGATCAATGATGATGTTAATAAATGTGGATTTTTAAAATGTGGTATAATGAAATGTGTCCGCATTTGAAAGATCTACGTAACTCAGTGCACCAGTGTTTTTCAAATGACTGAAGAATTTTCATTAACTATATTATTTATGTTAACATGTAATATATTTATTAAATTTAAATGAATTAATACATATTTTAGATTTTTCTTAGTTTTAATGTCCATCAATATAATCCACATATTAAAAAAGTTCTTTGGGGTCTTCAATAATTTTTTAGGAGTCTACAGGGGCCCTGAGATAAAGTATAAGAACCACCGCTCTAATTCTCTTTCAGAGGATGAAGTAGGTAGAGTGAATGAGAGCATGTCTGTATTACAGAGTTCACTGTATATATTTTTAAATATCTACTATCTCTGAATTAATTATACTCCTTCCTTCCATCAATATAATCAATATTTAGCTATATTTGTATTATTCATGCTTCCATTTAATATTGAGAATATAGTCATCAGGGGTTGGGAGAGAAGGGGGTATACAGAATATATAAATCATGTTTATTCTCTGTAAGAGCTCATGGTCTCTATCTTAAAGAGTCATAAGATGGCAGTGTTACTGTATTAAATTGTTTTTTAAGTTTATTGCTCATCTTGCCTGGGGTGTGACTATAAAATAAATTTGTTCCAGTTATCAATGGGTGTGTAAGAAACCACCCCAAAATTTAATGGCTTAAGAAAACAATTTATAATGATCTCTCACAATGCTATGGGTTGATTGCCCAATTGAGTGCTACTCACTTGAGGCCTTATACATATTTGCAGTCGGATAGCCAATGTATTGAATGTCCAGTGTGACCCCGTCTCATGGCTGGCAGTTGATGCTAGCTGTCAGCTGGGAGGCCTGTGGAGGCATTGACTGGAACACCTCAGTTCTTCTTATGACCTTGTCATGAAGCATGGTGTTCTCACAGCAGTGCAGTCAGCTTTCCAAGAGGGAACATCCCAAGAGTGTCAGAAACTGTAAGATTTCTTATGATCTAGCTCAGCTATCCCAGAATGTCACTTCTCCCACATTTTATTGGTCAAAAGCAGGTCATAGAACCTGTCCAGATTCAAGAGGAGAGGACCAGGGAAAGGCATAAATGCTGGGAAGTGTGGTTCCTTTGTGGCCATCGTTGGATACTAGCTGCCACGAGACTGCCATAAGGCCGTTGAATTACGTGTTAACAATGTGAATTATGAACCAGTGTAGCTGGGAAAATGAATGACTACTTTCATTCTTAAACCCTGGGCTTAAGATAAACATCTAGATTTCTGTTCAGAATAGAAAATTAAGGTGAATCCATTCAAATGCTATTCTTTGCATTTTATTTTCTTTGCTTAATTCACATTTCACATAAATATTCTCTCCTCTTGCCTGCATTCAGTTTCTTTTGTTGAGCAGGAAATGCCCACTTTCTAATAGAGGTATCTTTACCAATAGCCAGAATGGAAGAGGAGCAAGTGCATAGAGTTCCTGTACTCTGCATGCTCATGCAGCTGCACTTGCTGGCCACCGAGTGGTTGTTATTGACCAGATATTATCTTTGGTTTGAGAAAGTGTAGGTCTGTGTTATCCTGTGGCACTGTGAATGGCTGGATGTTAACTCCCTGTCAATGGCAGCTCTGGAAGTTATATACAAGAGAGGCTAAGGACAACGTTAAATTTGGAAAGTGGAGCTTGTTGAAGGTTGTTTGAAAGTGCCATTGATATACCATTCACACTGTCTTGTATTCATAGTGGCTTGGAGAGCTGGCTGGGGGAAATTTGATAGGGGGATGCTTTAACTAAAGCTCCCCTTGGTGGTGCTGTTGCACTATAACTTCCAAAGAAAACATCTCTTTGGTGGTGATTTTTTTTCAGCAAACATTTTATTGGACACTAAGGTGCACCAGGCCCTGTGCTAGGCTTAGGGGAACTAAAATGACACAGTTATTGTCCTCATCGTCTAATCCTGGCTTTAGCTTTCTAGATATTTTCTCAAGAGTGAAAAAATAATACATAGTTAATTGAATTCAAGCCAGATCCACAGCTGCCTGTAGACGCTCTGGAGGCAGTAACCAGTTCACCTAAAGATGATGCATTCATAAAGTTCACAATTTTTAAATGTTACTTAAAAGGGTGTCAAATAGCCCTTAAGTTGAGTTTAAAATGGGTGCTTTCACTCTAATAAGAAAAATGCAATTTGAATCTTCACTGACATGCCATTTTTCACCTATCAGATTAGAAAAATCTGATTGCCAGAATACGTGCAAATAGACCACCTCCAAATTTATCAACAGAGAGTGTAAATCGGTACAATTCCTGTGAAGAACAGTGTGGCGATATCTATCCAAATACATTACCTTTTGACCCAACAGTCATGCCTGCGTTTGTGGAAAATGACAAATGTACAAGTTTATTTTGGGAATTTTTTTTATAACTCAAGTATCCATTAATAGAGACCTATTTAAATATCGTACATTGATACAGCAGACAGTGTGCAGGTGTAGAAGAGTAAGGTACTGATGGAAGGCTCTTCAAGATTTACTATGCGAAAAAAACAAGGCATGGAACCACATGTGTACTTTGTGATTAGTGTGGAGGGAAAACAATATATGTTTGCATTTACCTTTGTTTACATGCAGACACTCTGGAAGGACACACAAGAAACTGATAAAAGTGGTTCTGGGTTGGGAGGAAAGCAAGACTTCCCACTGTATATGTTTCTCTCCTCGTCCCTTACCATGTAAGCACCAAAGGGACAGTGATCTTTGTTTTGTTCACTAATGTACCCCAAATACCTATAACAAGATGTGGCATGTAAATAGTATTTTTAGAATAAGTTATTATTCATAAATAACTCAAAAAACAAAAACAACCTAGGCTCATTACAAAAATATAGATGAACTCGAAGGCAACTATAATACCCACTTCCAAGTAATCTTTAATGCCTTGGTGTGTAACACTCTAGATAATTTTCTATTCATATGTGTGCAATATCTATTTATAAAAATAGGGTATACCATGTATGGAGTTTTACTGGCATTTCTATAGTATATATAAAATCTATGTTGAAAGGTGTATTTCTGGAACATGGCTTCAAAATATCATTGAATTTGTCCAGTTAAAATTAATATTGCCATATATTTGGGCATTTAAGTTGTTTGTTTATATGCATGTGTAGACACATACAGATCTGGAAAGAAAATCTTTGTGCATACATACCAGACAGTGTGTGATCATGGTTAGCAGTGCGAACACTGGAGTAAGACCCACCTCTACCTGTTGCTAACTATGTGATCTTGGGAAATTAAGTAACATTTCCATATGTACAGTCCCTCATCTATAAAATGTGAATAATAATAGGCCCTACTTTGTGGGGTTATTGTGAGGATTAATGCAGTAAAAATAGGAAAACCATTCAGAGCAATGTTTAGTACATTTACGTGTGAGCCAACCCTTCACCCCAAATGTGGTGCATGGGAAAAACAAAAGGCAGACTTGACTGTGATTATTACTATTCATCATTCATGAGCCCCAAACCCTTCACGAGCATTTGTTTGTGTCTTGTCTTTTTGGCACTGTCCCCTACAGTGATCCCTGGGGTCACAAGCAGGAGACCCATATCGGTAATTTCCATGCTAAAATTTAGCATGAAGGTGCCTGGATGAGTGGCTGCGGGGGACTTTCTCCTTTCAAAGGAGGTGGAGCTAGTTGCACTGCTCCCACACCTCATGTGTGTCTTGAGCTTCATTAAGCAGCAGGGAAAGGTATTCAGAGTCTTTCTGGGGAGAGCAAGTTCAAGATCAGTGACCACTGCTTCCTCAGTTCACCTTGCTGAGTTACATTAACAAAGAAGAGAACTATTTGGACTTATCTGACTGTACTTAGTGTGTATGTTGTGTTTATCTTCTGTCTCAGAGTCAGGGAGTTCTGCGTGTCTGGCTCCTATGGAGTTGCCTTTTGGGGCAGTCAGTTCATGTTTTCCCATTTGTGTTATTATTTTTTTTGAAGACTTTATTTTCATTTCTCATTATTTATATTCATTGGCTCTTGGAATTCATCTCTACCTATTTCCCTTCCTGAGTCTTGCCAATTATAAAGCAGTTTTTGCTTTCTACATTATTGGGTTTTCTTAAAGCAGGGTATATTTGATCAAATTGAAACAGTTCTGAAACATCAATAACATTACTGAGAATGGCTATTTATATATTTTTTCATTTATATATTAACAGGCATTTCACAGACCATCCTCACGTAAAGGGAGAACTGGGAGTCCTTTCTACTTAGTTTTAAAAGAAGGTTTTAATTTTTACATTGTCCAATGTGACACCTGGAATGTGAATGAAACATTCCAGAATTAAAAAAAAAAGCTATAACTAAATTAATCATGGTATTTTATACAAATTTTATTTTCCTTACGTAGCTAGAAATTAAATGTCTCATGTTAAAGTGAAGATTGAATTAGTTTAAACATTTTGTTTGCAGAAGTCTTTGATTCCTTATGAAGAGAAATGGATAGTGTGAAGATTTTATAGTATTATGTTTTTATACTCGTGAAATGGAGTGAATATTGTGTGATAATTGAAAATTTTCAGCATTTTTTTCAAATGATAAGGTTTTTTTTTCTGTTACAGTGACATATAGTACTTGAAATTATACTGTACTTTCCTACAGCTAGGGGCTGCTTTTAGGTTCTGGAAACCTCCGTCTGGTCCTTCCATGTGGGTCCATACATCTCAGAGCTCAGTGGCTCATCAAATGCTTCTTCTCATGCTTAGAATTCCTCTGACTTCTCCTCCTATTACATGTCTTGGACTCCAGCCAGATAAAGTTCTCTGCTTTTAAGGGCTGATGTGATTAGATTGTGCATTATCTGGATAATCTAGGATAATCTCCCTGTTTTAAGATCTACAATCTTAATTACACATATTCACAGGTTCCAGGCATCAGAGCATGGACATCTTTGGGTTGGGGAGAATTCTGCCTATCACAAAATCCTCAAACTCAAACTCCTTTCAGTGTTTCTCCACCATCTCTAGAGTCTGATCTTCCTTCTTACGGTCCCAGTCAGCTTCTCAGTTCAAGCCACATCATAGAGGAGGAGACAGAAGAATAAAAGATGCGATGAGGCACTGGGGGATTCTTGGGGAAGGTTCCCAGAAGCTGCCAGGGGAGCTTAGATCTGGTAGGTCAGAATTGAATCACGTGACCATACTTAGCAGCAGTGGAAGCTGAGAATTTTCGTCTTTATTCACTGCAGCCATGTGCCCAGCTAAAAAATTCTGTTAGGGTGGAAGAAAAGGAAAAATAGATCACTGGGGAGCAGTCAGCAGTCAACAGCCTCTGCCCCACCAAATGCGTTGTTGTAATCACTGGAACCCAAGAAACTGGAGGGAAATACCACATTGTGGGAGTGGGGCAACAGCACCTTGGTGAGCAAATTAAAGGTCCCTAGTATCAGATGGAAGAGGAATCTGCACTATAACTCGACATTTGAGCTCAGTGTCCTTTTAGGTACCTGAAAGAGCATCTAGTCTTGATTTATTTTTCTATTCTTGTATACATGGCACACTGCTTTTACAGAGTAAGTCTTAGTAATTATTTTTGAATGAATCAAAATGTTACTCCTCATATGGCATTTTGAGTGAGATAAGCTATTTCATAAAGCTACAGTGAATGCTTTTATCATCCAACTGTTCTGTGAAAGGTACATTTTTAGACATTATATTGAGTCTCGGCTAGACACCCCCACAGTTTATAACCAGCACTTTTGCAATTATGCAGATCTTTCATTCCTTTAACACCGAAATATCTTATTTACTCAAAATTCGAAAGAACACTTTTAGGAATAAGAAATTCAGTCTCAGTCCAGTAGAATTTCTGTATGGTCAGCTCATATATTAATACAAAAAGTGGTAAGTGGTGCACAGTACTATAGGAATGTAGAAGATGAGGAAAGTAATTCTAACCGAGGATAAAACAGAAGACTTTATAAAGTACATGTCATTTAGACAAGATATTCTCTTTTGTTCTCTGTCTTCTATAGAATTTTATCTGATAGCAGACAGAATGTGGATTCTTATGGAGAAAATCTGTTTTATTAATTATAAAGCATATGTCTCAGGCTGCCAAACCCAGTATACTGAGTGTTTTTAATTAAATATTTAGTGCTTCATTGACTGTTTCCTCTGACTTCCATTAAGACCTCGAGAAATAATTCTTCTCTAATGAGCCTTTTGTTTGTTTGGGACCAATACACAGGTTGATGTGGAATGAGCCATCACTGTGGTGTTTAGGATGTGGTAAGCTTTTCTCAATAACTTATCTAATTTCAGTATAGTTCATTTTGGGTAGGATGTTAACAAGTTTCTGTCATTGCAGGAAACACTTGATTTTGTTCCCAGATGTCTGATAGTAGTCCTGTTTTGAGAATAGTAAGAAATTTTGATACTACTCTGGAAAAGAAATGTAAAAAATATATGTATGTATGAAGCTGCCATAAATATTTGTATAAAGGATTTTGTGGGCACCTCGGTTTTCATTTCTTTTGGGTAAATACCTATGAATAGTGTTTCTTGGTCATATGGTAGGTGCATGTTTAACTTTATAAGAAACTGCCAAACTCTTTTCCAAAGTGCCTGTACCATTTTGCATTCCTGCCAGTGATATATGGAGAGTTCCAGTTACTCCATATCCCAACCAACAGTTAGCATTGTCTTTTTATAAAAGCCATTCTAATAGTTGTGTAGTGCTAGCTCATGGTTTTAATTTGCATTTTCCTATGACTAATAGTGTTGAGCTTCTTTTCATGTTCCTTTTTCTCATCCATATATCTTCTTTGGTGAAATGTCTGTTCAGATCTTTTGTCCATTTTATATTGAATTGGGTTTTTTATTTTGGGATTTTGAGTATTCTTTTTATATTTGGGATATAAGTCCTTTACAGCTATGGGTTTTGCAAATACATTTATTTCTACCAGTCTATGGCTTGTCTTTTCTCTTAACAGTGTATTTCAAACATTTCAATCCATAATACTCACGTAATGTTCTTCTCCCAATACTTAATTCTTTACAGTCCATAGTAGTCTCTTCTGTCCCTATTCTTATAGCTCTTATTGTCACAGATTTATTATTTTGTCAAATGGTAACTATATGGAATTGTTTTTATGTCTTATGTGTTCTTGTTATTTAACTTTTAGTATGTTTATATTTTGAATTTTTAGGCAGATTATAAGTTGATAAGTAACTACTGGTTAATTTTCTTGTTCGATTACATGCAAAATAGAGACGAGAAGGGAGAGTAAAGGACTAATAACTGTTTATTTAGATGTAAGATAACTTAGAACCTATGTCCCTTCCATATTTTCTCCTTCTGTAAATGGTCACCAGAAAAGCACTTCAGTGTGTCTATCCACCGTAAACTTGTCCCCCCCTTCATGATCCCTTTCAACCCATCTTGCCCATCCCCTACATCCAACAGTTACAACTTTCACCTTAAAAAGGATATGTAGCCTTTCATAAGGCACCCTAGTTCTAGAGATTGGTCAAGTATTACTAATTTCGATCCAAAATAATCCAAAATAATTTGTAGAATGAATAAACAGATAATTGTAACTGAATTTTTTGCATTTCTGCAAAGTGGAAAAATCACGTGATTTTTTTTTTAAGATTTGAAAAAAATTAGCGGTTAAGGCTATAAAGAGAAATTATTGCATAAGTTTCTGTTGCCAATAATTTATAGACCTTTGCTCATTCCTAAGTAGGGAGGTAATTTTTATGTTTAAGGTTATGACTCTGAATCTCAACCCAGCCTAAACTGTCACTGTCGGTATAATACAAAGGTAATTGTGATGAATAGAAACTTGTATAACCAAGACAACTTGGGGATCACCGACTACGGAACATTAATTTTTGTGAGTTTTCTCCATTTAGTAAATATTGTGCTTTCTTATGCCAAGCACTCTGCTAGGTGCTGGGATCAGCATCTGCCCTCAAAGACCTTATGATTGGGAGGGAGATAGACAATAAAGACAATTACAAATGCATTCTATAAAGTTATATATTGGTAGTAAGCATGCGGCACAGTGGGAACCTAGAAGGGAAAGCACCAAAATGTGCCTGTACAAATGGGGGGTGGGGGTGGTCACAGAAGAGTCACACTTAAAGAATGGAGGAGTAGGACTTTGCCAGAAGGACAAGGAGCATCTCCAGATAGCTGGCAGCAGATGCAAAGACCCAGAGGCAAGGGAATGCATGGCCTGCCTTTCTCCCCTGGGAGAAGGTGCTCTCGTATTGCCCTCAGTGACTGTGGCAGTCAGGCTCGTACTTCAGTTAGGCTGGTTAGAGCATTGAGCTGGTGAGACCAGGATCAGGCTTTTCATCTCCACCCGCCCACACCAGTGAGCTGCAATTTCTGATGACCATGTTCCTGTAACAGACAGCGCCGATAATCCTTGGCCCGCCAGCTCACAGATGTGGGTTTAGTGTGTGCCACTACACCCATGCGGGTAAAAGGGTGAGGGAGTGTGGATGTTTAGTGTATATATATGAGTGCAACTGAAAAATAACTCTTAGATGGTCCTCTCATGATGACTTATTAGCATAATTTCTCTATATATGATGATTTCTTCTTATTTTAATGACCCCAATAGATTTTCAACTCTTATAATTACATAGCATTTTATCTTGTGTGTGTTTTTCCAGCTCTGCTACAGAAAGGATGTGACATAAATATTTAATCAGTCTCAGCAGAATTGGCATTATTTTATGGCTCAGATTATCTAACTTATCTAATATTTGTGGCACAGATGTTGAAGAATCAAAACTTAGAACCCAGGGTTTTTAGAAGAATTTTACAATGGTTATAAATCATTTTGTCAGGAGGGAGTTTATAAAATATAATGACTTTAAAAGTAAGCAAGCTTTTTGATGATCATAAAATGTGCTGAATATGTTTGTGAACTCAGTCTTTCCATTACATTCTTAGTGTTTATACCCCAGATTATTCAGTGTAGACAGATGTGTGTGGACTGAAGAACACTTTTGAATTTAGTATGTAGTCATCATTAATGTCCCCCAAAGACTAGATTTTTAGAAACAGGTATCTTACTTTCTTCAGATGATGTGAAAAGATAAATTTTAAAAATTTCAGGCTGAGTTGTATGTCTTTGATAGCTCTTTCCGTAATGAGCGTGTGCTTTATGTCTTTTTTTTCCTTCAACTCCACTCCCACTGGAACCAATTTGGTGTCTGTGGGAGTAATCATTTTAATGTGTGTTCTGTCAATCCGCCACTTCCTCTGGTACAAGGAGGAACATAATGACATTGAAATGCTTCTTTTAAAATATATGTTGTAAACAAATCTAATCAAGAAATTATTTTCAAGTAAATTTTGATCTTCCCTTGTGAAATTTCCATTAGTACTTCCTTCATCCTAACTCTATATTCATGAAAAAAAAAATGTTAGAGGAGAATTTGGAATGAATGTCTACATTTGTGGAGTTTCAGGCTTTGCTTATTAAGCCAGAAGTAGAGTAGACAGCAACATGCTATTAACACATTGAAATACAACTTCAAGCCATATAGCAAACTGTGCATTGCTGGGAACCAAGCCAGCTTCACATTGCTGTGTGGCCATATTGGGCATGTACAGAGCAAATGGAGAGCCATGGAGAGCCATGTCATGGAGAGCCATGACAACATTCTTTTTAAATAGTTGCTTTGTCCAAAGTCAAAGGACATTTTTTTATACACATACCATGTAGAAAGGAATGTTTTACCAACAAAAATTGATCTGTTTATCCACACCTGTAAATATAGATTATTATATCTGTAAAACAAGGGACAGTGATATACTGAATGAGTACCATGTAAGTTTCCATCTGCTTAGTCTATTTTTTTTAGATAACTGGCACATATGACCCTTACCGTTTACAAAACTTAAAAAAAATATATTTATTCAAATGCTTTGACCCCTTTGCTTTGGTAGCATATAAAAATCAATGCCTTTAACTACTTTGTTTTCTATGAAGAGGACAATGTGGTTCTATAAACTATGATCACGTCTTCAAAGACAAGTTAAATTTCTCAAAAATATTCTTGGAAATAAAATTTGTCCCTCAATTATTCCTATAGTTACTACCAAATTTATATCTGAATCTAACAAATACTTTAAAATCAGGAAGCAAGTAATTTGACAAAGACATTAGGGAATTGCTATCTAAAGTATTTGGCTATTTTTTAAGTTTCTAAAAATGTTTAAGTTGTAGATCTTTATTGATGCATTTATACCAGAAGATGTTTAAATCAGAGAATGTGATGAAATTTCAAGTATCAATGGCAGTATAAATTTTAATTAATTAAAAGTTGTTTTATGCTACAAACTTAGGGATTTCTTATTCTGAATTTCTTCAACTGAGATAATAAAACAACTCACAGAAAACATGTTTTTATATTATTATATTTTATTGTTAAAGGGGTCCTTTATTATTATTATGATTTCCATTGCTTTCTAGATCTGGCAGTGACATATTAGGTCATTTCGTCCCTTTTGAGCTAGTACTGGATTATTCCTTTCAGTGTATTTTCCAGTGCTAGAGCCAGTCTGTTAATCCTTCGTACTAGAGATTCCCAGGGTGTTCGTTGCTGGCAGTAGATTCAGCTCCAGGAAAAATGGCTTCTGCTGCCAGGAGTTAAATGAATGCTTCAAAGGTTGTGCTTCCACCACTGTTGTTAGTTTCCTAACATTCTTCCCACATTTTCCTCTGCTTATTTTCTTGGATATGTAAGTTTTATACTGTGTAAAATTGTGTGTGTGCGCTATTTTATAAATTTTTGGGTTTGTCAGAATCTCCCCTAGAAACTTAATGCATATTTAATGTATGTAAATAAGCCAATCAGTGGGATTAAAGAAATCTCAGAAGTTTTACATTCGAGTTGTGTTTTAATGAATGGTATTTTTAACATCATGAACAAGAAGGACTGTTGGTCACTAGTGACTTGCATTTTGCCAAATCCAGTGAACATTTTCTGTCTTATTTGCTTCTCTTAGTTATGTTTGACACTGTTAACCACTCTTTCCTCAAAACAATCTCTTCATGGTTTCCTTATCTTCTTTGTTTTTTTTTTTTGTCCTCTCTAAAATTCTGTAAAAGTTTATCTTCCTCTATCTTCCTCTATCTAGATTTAAAGTGATCTTATGACATTATTAAATGTTGGCATTTCTCAGGGTCACCATGTCTTAGTTCGGGCTGCTGTAACAAAATACCATAAAGTGGGGAGCTTATAAACAACAGATATTTACTTCCCACAGTTTTGGAGTCTGGGAAGTTCAAAATCAGGGCACCAGCAGATTTGGTGTCTAGTGAGGACGTGATTCCTGGATCATAGATGGCAGTTTTTTCTATGTCTTCCCATGGTGGAGAGAGGAAGCTAGCTGTCTGGGGACTCTTACAAAAACTCTAATTGTATAAATGAGGGCTCTACTCTCATGACCTCATCTAATGCTAGTTACCTCCCAAAGACCCCACTTCCTAATACCATCACCTTTGGGATTAGGATTTCAGCATACGAATTTTGGGGGGGGGCACAAACATCGAGACCATGGCAACCCTCTTCTCCTTTCTCTATCACCCTTTTTCTGGATGGTCACAGCCACTCCCACTTGTATACAGATGACTCACAAACATATCTGGCTAGCCCTATCCTCTGGCCTCAGACCTGAATGTCCAATCAGATACTTAATGTCATCTTTTGGATTTAGCAGTCATCTCAAACTCAGCATGTCCAAAGTGGAAGTCTTGCTTTTTCCCAGCCTTCCTTGATCCTCTTTCTCTGTTCCTGCCTCAGTGAGTGACACAAACTTTGATGCAAACCAGAAACCTAGGAGTCATTTTTGACGCTCCCTTTCTGTCACCTGCCATATCCAATTCATTACCAAGTCTTGTCAGTAACTACCTGTTAAATCCATCCGTTCTCCTTTGTCACCGCCTTAGTCTCTATTGTACTGCAGTGACTTTTTAAAATCAGGTCTGCTATCAACTCCTGCTTCATCCGTCTGCAGCTAGACTGATCATTTCAAAGTGCAGATCTCGTCCTGTAACTCCTCTGTTTAATATACTTCAGGTGCTTCCCATTGTTCCTGGGATAAAGACAGCATTCCTCCGTGATTCCTCCTTTCTCTCTCCTCCCCCAAGGTCCGCTCCTCTGACACACTGTCCTTTGCTTACACATGGGGACATGTTTCCTTCCAGCCCAGGTCCTTTGTGGTGTTCCCTCTGCTTGTAATTTTCCTACTTATCTTTAGTCATCTTTTAAATCTTGGCCAAATTATTACTTTTATAAGGAAATCTTCTCCTACCTATCTGATCAGGTCAAGTCTCCCCTATTTTAAGCTTCACTTGTAGCGCTTTGTTACCTGTTGACATCAGTTTGATTATTTAATTAGTTTATCCACCCAAGAGTATTAACAACAGTTCCTTAATATCACCTGATAGCAAGCGCATATTCACATTGTACCTGATTATCTTTTTAAAAATCTGTTTATTTTGGGTAGTTCAAATCAGGATCCATACAAGATCCTCATACCACATTCGATTAGTCTCATGTCTTAGTTTTGTTTTTTTTTTTTTTTTTGATCTACCAGGGTTAGGTTTTTATAAATAAAGTTTTATTAGAATGCAGCCAGGGTCATTCATTATGTGTATTCTATGGCTGCTTTCTCACAGCAATTGCAGAATGAAGTAGTTGTAAGTAAGACAGTATGGATTGTAAATATTTTCTTTCTGTCCCTTTAAGAAAAAAGTTGCTGATCTGTAAGTTAGAGCAGTATCCTTTGCTTTCCTTTCTTTTTTTACTCTTTAACTCACGTATTTGACTAGTTGATCAAGAGGTTAGTTGTCTTACAGAATATCCCACATTCTGGATTTGTTTGTTTGCTCCTTCCCATGTCCTTTAATTTGTACCATCATTGATTTCTCCTGTAAACTGAAAATTAACTTTAGATGATAAATCATTTAGATTCAGTTTTTTTGGCAACAAATACTTAATAAACGTTCCTGTATATTTTCTGTTGCATCATAGGGGGAGATATATAATATCTAATTATCCTGGAGATAATAGGATATCCACTAAGATTGATCAGTGGGTTCAGATGGTGATAGCCTAATCCTTTCGTTCCAGATTTCACCATTTTTCTTTCAATAATGATCTCCTCTATTAATGATCTTTGTTTGACTGAATTAGTTATAAAGGCTACCAAATGACAATTTTCTAATTGTAATATTATGTGCATATTTGTTAGGTACAATTCTTCTGTAAAAAAGAATTTTCCCTGATCAACTATGATCAGTTAGAAAGACAGAAGTAATGCTTAATTTTTTCCCTTCAATATTTAATTTTCAGGTCTAGAGGTTGATGCCTTTGTTACTTCTATTAGTAACCAATGCGATTTTGGTTGTTGGTTTTTCATTTGTTAGTTTTATTTTATTATGAACTTCTGGATTTTTATATTTGTATTGTGTTTCAGTCACTTGCTGAATGGTTATTGTTTTTGATTTCTGAGTATTTCATCTGTGGCCACTGGGAGGCCCTTACGTTGTCTCTTAATGTCCTTTTGATAAAACCCCATTTGTCTTTGATAGTTTCCTTGCTTTTAGGCTAACAGGATGTCTCAGGCTCATTTGTACATTTTCTGTCTTGGTCCTAGAAACAGCCATTCTTCCAAGAAGTTCTGTTTTCTTTTAGCAGACATGATATTTAGAGACCGCAGTTTGGTTGGTAGGTGATGGGGTTGGGTGTTCATTGTTAAGGGGTTTGTAATTTCTTTTAGGTCTCTTCAATGTACAAAGCTAGGAAAATATAAATTCTGGAAAAGGAAAAAGATCATTCATGCTTTTAGTTCTGAATCAAATTTAAGATTATTATTTAACAAAAGTTTTGATTTGATTCTTTGAACATTAATGTAATATTTCTCTTTATTCTACTGTGGGTATACATAAGTAATTATTTCACAATATACTAATATTACTAAGTCAGTAAATGAAGTTTAGGATTTTTTTGTGTTTCTATTTATTCTTAGAATATATCCCACTGAGTATGTATAGTCAATTCTACATTTTGAAGTTATTCAAAGTAATTCTTTGTGTAGTTTATCACTGCTTGATATGCAGTTAAATTCATTTGTTTTAATTTTCAATTTGAGGGAATTTTTCCTTTATGGCTTAACTTTATTTTTTGAATATATATAATTGCATTAATAGAGCATAATCTTCTCAGCAAACAAAACATGGCACATCTAGAATAATGTATCTGGTTCTTTTCGCCATATTTTAAGAATGAGCAATGTTGTACCAAGAGTGGGATGATATGAGTGGTTTACCCTGGATCTGGGTAAGCAATAAGGGGATTTATTGTCTCTGTGCGTAAAGAATTTCAAAACTATAATAAAACCGACAGAAAGTTGGTCTGTGTTTTTTTTTTATCATCACCATGCACCAGCAATTATAAATACTATCAGTGAGAGAATACTCTTCCCTGCCCTTGATGTGTGCTGAGGAGCTTATTAATCAATGAGAGTATCCAAAGGAGAGTAACAAGATTGATGAAGAATCTAGAAACCATAGCCCATGGGGAGATGAAAGAACAGATGTTTTAACGTCAATCAGATAAGAAAAGATGAAGAGATTCACAGTTTCTTCATATATTTAAAAGCTGTCATATAGGGGATCATAAGTTAGACTTTGTGAATCTAATTCCAGGTTTCATTACTGGATAGAAGTTAGGACAACAGGATTTAGCTGTTAAAAATTTTTTAGGAAAAATTTTCTAATTATTATATTTACTTCTCTGTGGAATGGGCTGTTTGTCAAATTAGAGAGTTCCTTTTTGCTTAAATATGTATAGTAAGAGCAGTGTGAACATCTCGCAGGAGTAATTAGAAAGACATTCTTCTGTGGGTGGAAGACTGGACCAGATGACCTCCTGCGCCCTCTCAGCCCTGTGATTCTGAGATCACAGTGCCCATTTTCAGGAATTCTCGTTATAGTTCCATTCACTACAATAAATCATCTTATTCACATCTAAGCCCCTTTACAAGTTTATTAATATCCTCTCTTTCAGTGGACATGTGAAATGTTTTTATTCAGTTATGCAGTAGGGAATATACATTAGTCGATAATGTTAGCAAATACTTAGGATGAAATGAAGTTTTAGGCCTTCATTTCTCAGGTCAAATGTCATACCACTGGTGAAGACTTTCCTAACCACCCAAATTAAAAATTAGCTCCAAAAAAATAAAAAAATAAAATAAATAAAAATTAGCTCCTTCAGCCCTTCTCCTATCACCCTTTATGATATTTTCTTTATTTCATTAACTAAAATTATCTTGTTTTTTTTTTTTACTCATTTGTTCTTAATCTCCCTCTGTTTAAATGTATATTCTGTAAGATCAGAACCCATGTCTGTCTTTTTGTGCCATTGAATCCCAAGTGTTTAGAATGATACCAATCTTTTAGTATATGCTCAGAAAACTTACATTGAATGAGTGAGGAAAAGAATAGTAGTTGAATTCCTATGTACATATTAACAAAATCATTCCTAGAATCTACTTTCGTCTTTTATCTCCTTGTCTTTGACCCATATTTCACTTTTGTGTCTGGACTTACAGTGACTTAATAGTCTAGGAAAAACGTAAATATAGAGAGACTCAAATCTTAATTCTAGATCATAGGAGATTAGTTTTTATTGTTGTTGTTTTGCCTTTTTTAAAAAAGATAAAGCTAATGAGGCAACTAGAATATATTAATTTCACAGAAAGAATTACTAGATCAAAAGCAGTTCACATTTTGATGATTTATCGGTTACTGTATTGCTGTCCAAAAACATTGACCACTTTATATTCAATAAAGTATACATGATAACGTCCATATTCCTATATTCTAACGGTCTCTCTTGTCTTTAGAAAACACCTTCCAATTTAATAGCCAAAAATTGATATTTCATTCTTATAATTTTATTTTTTTAATCACTAGTAAGAGTGAACTCTTGTCCAAATGTTTATTGCTTGTATATTTTATGAATTGCCAGTACGTGCACTTTGTTCATTTGTCAGTTGTCTTTTTCATTTTTCACTTACTGATTTCAAAGAGCCCTTTATAGACACAATGAGAAATTGGCTGTCTATCTTATGTTATAAATATGTGTTATCTTTTAAATTTATTGATGATATTTGTGAGTTATTAAATGTGTATGTAGTCACATTGACCAACCTTTTTTCTTAGTGGCCACTTCTCCCACTTCCCTCTTTTATTCTTCTGTTTCTTCTGTGGATTCTTTTTTTTTTTTTTTTTCTTTCTTTTTTACATTCAACTCTAATTCATTTAGAATTTAGTTTGATTTTCTGTGTAAGATAAATATCTCACTCTTTAAATAAATACAGTCATGTGTCACCTAGCGACAGGGATACATTCTGAGAAATGCGTCCTTAGGTGATTTTGCTGTTGTGTGGATGTCGTAGAATGTAGTTCCACAAATCTGGGTGGTAGATGCTCCAATACACCCAGGCTATATGGTATATAGCCTGTTGCTCCTAGGCTACAAACCTGTACAGCATGTTACTGCACTAAAGACAGTAGGCGTTTGTAACATAATGGTAAACATATCTAAATATAGAAAAAGTACGGTAAAAATACAGTATAAAAGATGCAAAATAGTGCATCCGTATAGGGCATTGAACATAAATGGAGCTCGCAGGACTGGAAGTTGCTCTGGGTGGGTCAGTGAGTGAGTGCTGAGTGAACGTGAAAAGGCTTGGACGTTGCTATATACTACTGCAGACCATAAACATTGTGCACTTAATCTATACTAAATTTATAAAAAAAATTCTTTCTTCAATAATAAATTAACCTTAGCTTTCTGTAACTTCAGTAAAGTTAAAGCTTACTGTTAAAGCTTAAAGTTAAAATTTTAGTTTGTAAAAGTTACTTTATAAACTTTTAATTATTTTAACTTTAGATTCTTTTGTATAACACTTAGCTTAAAACATAACCATGTTGTACAGCAGCACAAAAATATTTTCTTTATATTCTTATTCAATAAGCTTTTTTCTATTTTTGAAGTTTATTATTTTTTTATTTTTTTTTTACTTTTTAAACTTCTTTTGTTAAAAACTAAGACACAAACACACACATTGCACACAGGGTCAGGATCATCAGTGTCACTGTCTTCCATCTCCACATGTTGTCCCACTGGAAGGGCTTCCCTGGCAGTAACAGGCACTCAGCTGTCATGTCCCATGATAACAGTGCCTGCTTCTGGGAGCCCTCCTGAAGCACTCGCTTGAGGCTTTGGTACAGTTAACTTTTTTTTTTTAATAAGTAGAAGGAGTACACTCTAAAATAATGATAAAAGTATAGTATAGTAAATACATAAACCGGTAACATAGTCGTTTATTATCATTACCAAGTATTATGTACTATACATAATTGTATGTGTTACTGGAAGAGCAGCAGGTTTGTTTATACCAGCATCTGCACAGATACGTGAGTAATGCATTGTGTTATAATGTTACGACGGCTGTGACATCACTACACCATACGAATTTTTTAGCTCTGTTATAATCTTTTGGGATCACTGTCATATATGTGGTGCATCACGTGGTGCATAAATAACCAGTTTTTTCAACAATACATATGGAAAATCTCTTTCCTTTCCAAAGTTTATTTGTTTGTTTATTTATTTTGAGACAGAGTCTCACTCTGTTGCCCAGGCTAGAGTGCCGTGGCATCAGCCTAGCTCACGGCAACCTCAAACTCCTGGGCTCAAGCAATTCTCCCTCCTGCCTGATCCTCCCGAGTAGCTGGGACTGCAGGCGCGCGCTACCTCATCTAGTTAATTTTTTCTATTTTTAGTAGAGATGGGGTCTCGCCCTTAGTCACGCTAATCTCAAGGCTCCTGACCTCAAGTGATCCTCCTGCCTCGGCCTCCCAGAGTGCTAGGATTACAGGCATGAGCCACTGCGCCCAGCCCTTTCCAGAGTTTAAATGTAGCCTTATTATGTACTAGATTCTGTTTGGAGTTTTCTATACTATCATACTGATGCATGTGTCTAGTCTTTTCCTGTACCATTCACTTTAATTGTTATACATATTGTCAGGTATATGTATTTGAATAACATACGGTTAAACCCTTCCTTATTACTCTTCTTTTCAAAGTCTTCTTGACTCATTTTACCTATTTCTTCTTCTGTACAGGAGTCCAGTACTTGCATTTCGTGAATCTGAGGCATGAGGATAATATAAATGGGCTTTAGTGGCTCTGTGAAGATCTTGAAATTTTATATAAAATTTGTGTGTATATAACTTGGTACATTTTTCTCTAAGGGGATCCATATCTTCTTTTGACTTTTAAAATGGTCACTTAAAAAAATTCAGGAACCACCATTAGAATTATGTTGTCAACATCAAGTATCACTGTTGAGATTTGGAATCTGAAGGATAATGGCATTCTTTGTGATAATTTGTCTTCCCATCCAGAAACATGCTGGTGTCTCTTCAGTTAGTCGAGATTTCTTTTATGCGTAATAGTAAATTTTTATAATTTTATTTATGTAGGCCCTAAACATTTATTATTAATTTAATTTCTTGGTATTTTTAAATCTATTAATGAATCTGCTAACAAGCTTTCTCTAAGAAAGAAAGGAAGGAAGAAATGGAGGGAAGGAAGGAAGGAAGCAGGGAAAGAAGAGAAGGAAGGAAAATGGGGATTTTAAAAGGATATACCGGCCGGGCGCGGTGGCTCACGCCTGTAATCCTAGCACTCTGGGAGGCCGAGGCGGGCGGATCGTTTGAGCTCAGGAGTTCGAGACCAGCCTGAGCAAAAGCGAGACCCCGTCTCTACCAAAAATAGAAAGAAATTAATTGGACAGATAAAAATATATAGAAAAAATTAGCTGGGCATGGTGGCGCATGCCTGTAGTCCCAGCTACTTGGGAGGCTGAGACAGGAGGATCGCTTGAGCCCAGGAGTGTGAGGTTGCTGTGAGCTAGGCTGACGCCACGGCACTCACTCTAGCCAGGGCAACAGAGTGAGACTCTGTCTCAAAAAAAAAAAAAAAAAAAAAAAAAGGATATATGGAGTATTCTGAATAGTCTGGATGAAGTTTAACCTGCCCCTGGTAATCTCATTTTTCTTTGTAAGTTCTTTAAACATATAAATAATTAAGAAAATAAGTTAGTAAAAAGTTAGTATGAAAATGTGTTATGATTTTGTCAAAATACTGTGAAATACATTATTGAATAGCTTCACTCTGGGGTCTTTTTTAAAGCATCACTCTTTCGCTTGTGGTTTTTGCCATCTTTTAGAGACTTGACTGTTTTTCTAGGACAGAACGTTTTTATGCTTTATTTTGGTGAAGCATAACCATATCGAGTAACATTTCAGGACTTTACGTTGCATAATCTTGGACATTTTCATATAAGAAGGCACTAAGGAAATTTTATTTTTTATGAAAGTGAAACTCTTAAGTTACAGTGACTGTTTTTTATGGGGTAGCTCCAAACCACAATTGCTTACTTCCCACGCTCTAGTTTTTCTGATGTCCTAAGCTTTAAGTGTAGAGGTCAGAATGACATTTTAGGGCTCTAGATTTGAATCTCATAATCTTAAAATGGATATTTTTGAGTTTATCAAAAAGTCCACTTCAATTTTCATTGTTTTTCGATTTTTAAAACAGTTTTTTTATGTTTTAATATTTTTAAAAACTTTTTATCTTGAAATTACACACTTACCAAAAATAGCAATAATTGTACAAAGAATTTTTATTTACCTTTCACATTCCCCAAATGTTCAAATTTTACCACATTTGCTTTATCATTGTGTTTGTCTCTTGTTTTTTGAAATATTTGAGAATATGTTTATTGACATGATGTGCCTTTACTATAGGAGATACTTAAGCGTGTTTCTTAAAAACAAGGACATTTATCAAAATCAAGATATTGATGATAAAAATACTATTGTCTAATCTATAAGCATTTAAATTTTGCCATTTTCCCATTAATTTTCTTTCTAGGAAAAAAATGTCATTTTCTCCCTCATAGTTGGGGATCTAATACCAGAATCATGTTACATTGAATTGTCCTCTTTCATCATCTTTAATCTGGAATGGTTCCTCGGTTTGTCTTTGTCTTGTATGGCCTTCAAAATTTTAAGAATACAGAACATGTTTGTTTGGTTTTTTTTGTTTTTTTTTGAGAATGCCCCTCAATTTTGGTTTGTCTGATTTTTGAGTATTGGATTTCGGCTATGCCGTGATCATATCGGGAGACATGATATTTACTTGTTTCATTACTGATGACAGTATTAACTGTGATCACGTCTTTAAAGTGGTGTTGGTTCACATTTTTAAAGAACACAGTTTTAATGTTCTCTTAAGTTTTCACCTTCCCTTGGTGGATTTAGTCCTCTAGTCCTTTCCAAGACTCAGTAGAAATATCCGTGTAAGTATATGCCTACTTTAAAAGATTTTTAAACTTTACCCTATTTTGTTAATAAGGTTAAATATAATGTTAAATAATAGTTAACATTATTAGCTTCTTAAAACTCGTTCATTTTCAGTGGGATTTTGTTATTCTCTCACAGCTGTCCTCCCCTCCAGGTTGTGTACACTCTGTAAGGGGAGGGGTCACGTGCGTTTTGTCACTCGTCCTATCTTCCGTGCCCAGCACAGTTCCTACAATGCAGCAGATAGTAGATACTACTTGGCTGATCGTTGTGGTTCGTTAGTGGTTGAATGGATGAGTGGATTGTTCATTTGTGGAAATTTGCCATTTCAGATCTTCTAATATTTTTAGTTTTATTTTGAGTTCAGCATACTTTAAAAATCACCTATCACTCTCTTGGTATTTTGATATACTTTTGGTGTGGTTCTCTAGACATGGTTTTCAAAGACTGGTAGTCTAGGCATATCACTTCATATATGTTCACTGTTTTATTGATTCATCTTCTCAGATTGATTTTACATTTTCTTCTTTCAAACTTGTTATTTTTAAATGGCCTGAAATGTGGCGTTAGCAAAATTGTCCTATGATAATTTTTATCATACCTGTTATTATTTTACTTTTTTGTAATAATCACTTCAGAATTTTGGAGTAATTTGCTATGTTGCTGTTTGTGGCACGGAGCTGTAGAGAGATCACATACCCATTGTTAAAAAGCTGCTGAAGGGTGAGCTGGGTTTTCTAACTCCTAATTCAGTATTCCCCTCCACCATTGCATCTTTCATATTGTTGTAGTCCTATTGCCTGTCCACTAGGAATGTATCGTAACACTGCATCACTTTGTTCTATCAGGCAGATTTTATGTGGTTCACTAATGACCACCTCATATTTTGAGACTTTTCTCCCTGTGAATATATCTTTTATCCTTTTCCAGACTTCTTTTTTAAAGTAGTTTTAGGTTCACAGCAAGATTGAGCAGAAAGTACAAAGAGTTCCCATATACCCCCTGGCCACCCAACCTCCCTCACTATCAACGTCCCGTACCAGAGTGGTACATTTGTTGTACCATTGATGAACCTACACTGACATGCCATTATCACCCAAAGTCCATAATTAATATTAGGGGTCACTCTTGGTGTAGTGCATTTTATGGGTTTTGACAAACATGTGTATCCACCATTATAGTATCATATAGGGTAGTTTCACAGCCCTAAAACCCCTCTGTACTTTGCCTGTTCATCCCTCACTCCTCCCTACCCCATGGAAATCACTAATCTTTTTACTGTCTCTGTAGTTTTGTCTTTTCTGGAATGTCATATGGTTGGATCACAGAGTAAATAGCCTATTGCAGATTGGATTTTTTGACTTAGAAATATCCATTTAGGTTCCTCCATGTCTTTTCTTTATTTTTCATTTTTGGGGGGATAGAATCTTGCTCTTTCACCCCGGCTAGATTATAGTGGCATCATCATGCTCACTGCAACCTCAAACTCTTGGGCTCAGGCAATCCTCCTGCCTCAGCTTCCCAAGTACCTGGGACTACAGGCACGCAACACCACGTCTGGCTAATTTTTTTTATTTTTAGTAGAGATGGGATCTCTTGCTCAGGCTGGTCTTGAACTCCTGGCCTCAAGTGATCCTCCTGCCTTGGCCTCCCAAAGTGCTAGTATTACAGGTGTGAGCCACCATACCAGCCCCCTCTGTGCCTTTTCATGACTTGATAGCGCATTTCTTTTTAGCGTTTAATAATATTCCATTGTCTGGATATACCACAGTTTATCTGTTCACCTCCTGAAGGACATCTTGGTTGCTTCCAAGTTTGGGCAATTATGAATAAAGCTTCTATAAACATCTGTGTGCAGGTTTTTATATGGACATAAGTTTTCACCTCCTTTGGGTAAATTCTAAGGAGCACAATTGCTGGTAAGAGTATGTTTGGTTTTGTAAGACACTGCCAAACTGTCTTCCAAAGTGGCTGTGCTATTATTTTGCATTCCCACCAGTAATGGATGAGAGCTCCTGCTGCTCCCTATCCTCGTCAGCACTTGGTTTTATCAGCGATCCGGATTTTGGCCATTCTCTAATGGGTCAGTAGGGTGTTCCATTGATGTTTTGATTTCTGCATTTCCCTAATGAAGTATGCTGTTGAGCATCTCTTTATGTGCTTATTTGACATCTATTTTTTTTTTTTGGTGAAGTTCAGGTCTTTTTTGTTTGGGTCGTTCATTTTATTTTTTATCTTTTTTATATTCTAACAGTTCTTTTTTCTTTGGCACCATCTAGCGAAGATACAGAGAAAGGTTTGAGGACATAAAGAATGACTAATTTTTTAAAGGAAAACTCCTCTCTTTCTGTTTCTCTCCTTTTACCTTTGTCTTTCAGTTATACCTGCCGCCACTTGCGGAGATATGTTTATGTGTTGGACAAACTGTGTTTCCCCCACTCTCACTGTTCTACGCTTCAGCATTGCTTCTCGACCCTCAGTGACAATGGAGAGGAACTCTTGTCTTTAACTTGCTCTCACATTCTCAGATCCTATGCTTCCAGGTTATTAACCTCTGCTGTCCATTTACTGCATGCTGCATGTTGTATTTGACTGATAATTGCATGTTTTAATGGGATACATGTCAATTAAATGATTAAAGAGAAAATTTATATTTTAAATGATACTAAATAATTCTTTAAAATAATAGTTGGGATTTGTTTCCTTTCAAATGTCATCTTAAGTACTTCATATTATATTTCATGGGAAGGAGGAAAACTTTGAACCACACAGTTGTATAAACTTGCCAGGACTTTCCTATACCTTGTTCCATTTGGAAGCCTTTTGAGTTAATTTATGGTCGTTGGAGTGTTCTGTCTCACTTGTATTTGAAATAGCCTATATAATTGCTAAGACATACAGATGAACGTTGAGTTCTCTTTCATGCCTTGTGAACACACTTAAGAGCTAGCTGTAGGATTTCACCCATGTTCTAATAGAGGCACATTCAGTTGAGCAGGTTTGATTTTATAGAAAGGCAGAAATTATTATCCTGTTGAGTTTTGTGTTTCTTACTCATTTTATTTACATACAGAGTAGTTATAAAGTCAGCAAGTTCCGATGTGTCATGGATGAATGTAGATTAAACATAATGATGGTGGGAGTAGTACGAAAAAGACAAGCTATCAATCTCAAATATCAGAGAAAATCAGCACCTGCTGTTTAGTGTGTATCATGCACCAAAATGGAGGGGCAGTATGACATTACTGCTCTGTACTTTGCGGTTGACATTTTTAACACACTTTTTTTTTTTATAAGTCAGAGATGACTTACACCAGCACTGTACTGTTAGCTAGATATGATAATTTAAGGCAATATCTTCACAGCCAGATGATTTAGATGAAGAAGGAAAAAACTCCATGACAACCTTAACAAGAAAATAGAAAACATTTAGAATTAAAATAGCCCTTTCCAGATGAAGAAGCATACAAAAGCTTTAGACTACACATTGTATCCAAGTGAAAACACTTTGATTATTAGGAAAGGAAGATGATGTGTCATATACATTGACAGATTTTCTTGGTAGCAGAAAGATTTTATAGACTCTCATGATGTTGATCAGGCTTTTACTGAGTCAATATAGGTACTTTTGAGAAATCAAAAAACCAGGGATAGAAAAGCAAGTGAAAATAGTATTAATAGAATTAACCCTTAAGTATATAATATAGAAGGATTTACCAAAGTTACCGAACTAAAGCCAGTGACTTTCCACTGACTTATGTAAAGTGAGTGAATATCAGGTAAGTGAATGATACCCTTAGTAATTGGAGAGAAAGCTTATCTGGATGCAAGGAATGTGGAGAGCTGCTACTGATCACTGACCCTCTTAAATGGGCAGCATAATAGACCTTACCCTTATTTACTAGTGTATCAGTCAAGGTTCCCCACAAAACCAATAGGACAGTTTATGTATACGTGGAGAGACAGAGACTGAAATGTTTTAGGGAATTGATTGGTGATTGTAGGCGCTATCTCTAGGGCAAGTCTGCAGGCTGGAATTCAGATAAGCATTGGTGCTGCAATCCTAAATCCACAGGGCAGGCCATCAGGCCATCCTGCCACTCAGGCAGAATTCTTATGTTGTGGTCTTGAGACAGAAATCCTTCTTCCCCAGGAAACCTCAGTTTTGTAAGACCTTCAACTGATCGGATGAGTCCAACTTACATTATAGAGGGTAAGCTGCTCTCTTTAAAGTCAGCTGAGCATAAATGTTAATCACATCTGCAAATACCTTCACAGCAACAGCTAGACTAGTGTTTGACCAGACAACTGGGCACCATATAGCCCAGCCAAGTTTACATATAAAAATAACCATCACACTATGCTGCTCCTCTTTATTCTTTATGTGTATCTTATCTGTTCTGTACATTTTCTTTGTGTGTATATGTTATCTATCTTATGGTTTGTGGAGACTGCAAGCCTCCTGGAGGTAAACACCATATTCTTACTTATTGTTATACCTCCTGTAGCCTCTCATTCCTGACACATTGTTAACCCTCAGCAATGCTGCTGACAGCAGGTTTTACTATTTGCCATTTGTGACAGAGGCCACTGTCTCCTTTCCTCTGGAATCACACCTTCACCTGGCAGGAGCACACAAGAGAGATAAATAGACAACCAACAGGGAATATAAAAGGAAGTGAAAGAAGAGGGAAAAGGAAAACAAAGTAGGGAGGAACAAAAGTAAAACACTGAGAGGGGAAAGAAGATGAAGACACTGCGATTCCTGAGGCCCCCTTCACCTGATTACTGCAGGGTTAAATCTACACTCAATTTCTAAGTCAGTGTAGAATTCCCTTCATATTTTCTGTTTCCTCTTTCAGCACCTTTCTTGGAACCTTCTCTTGCCCACTTGGGTTCCTTTCCCTTCCTGAGTACTGTCAGCTAGGGTTTTAAGGTATTAAGCCTCCAAAGGGTATTTTTTTCAATACAAAGCCCTCCTGAAGACTGAACAGCCTTTAGGATGCATCTGTAATGAAGTGCCAGGCCCTGGACGGCCTAGGTAGGTAGTTGAGGACACCTTGAGGATGAGGAAACTTTATAGCTTTTTTAATGCATTTTGATATTTTGTTCTCCAGCAGTCTTCCGTCTTTGGTCCCCTCATTCCAAGGCTGTTGTAGCAGGTATGCTGTCTCTGGGCCTCCAAGTCTGCCAGTCCTGCCCATTTTTTCTGAACAACAGAAAAGAAATACGGTGTTACTACAGTGTGGTAGTTAGGGACCCAGGCTCTGGAGTTAAGGCTCCTCCCCCCCAATCCCACACTAGCTTTCACTCCTGGCCCCACCACTTGGGATCTGGGACAGTACACTGGGCACAGTTCCACTTAGGACAGACGTCAGAATGAGGGTGTGATTTGCATAGAAGGAAGTGTCTCATGTTGTGTTCATTTGCAAGTGACTAGCATCGTGCATATACAGTGACCTATGGTCAAGCATAGTCTAGTCCCTGCAGTTGAGAGATTTTCTTTCAATAAAACTACATTGTATAGAAAGAAAAACCAAGCCAAATATTTGAATGGAACTGTCACAGACTCACTTCACAAAATCCCATAGCATTTGGTTATGCAAAATGTTTGAAATGTAAATCATTTCCTAGAGACAAGTATAAGCTTATTCCTTCAGAAAGAACTTTACCTTAGTCTAACGTGAATTGCTGCTATAGATAGAAATCTCAGTTATTGTGCTGCAAACTTCTTCCCAATGTAAGGACTCTTTGTATAATCTCAGGAGGCAGTAAAGTTCTTGCTGTTTTATTTTTAGAAAGATGTTATGTTAAATCTGCCTACCAGTAATTTTCATATATTGCATATAGCTCTGTGCTTGGGAGAAGTACATAAATATATAAACTGTGCTGCTGATGAGATCCCTTCAGGTTTTTCAAAGTGCCTGTCATTGATTCCCCTTAATTTTTTTTCTCTTCGGCTAAATACTTTGGTTACTTCAACCATTCCTGACAACAGACGATTTTTTTATTCCATCTTCTTCTTAGCTTCCTGGATGATGTATATTTGACAGTACCCATCATAAAATTTGGACTCCAGAATTGAATGTAATATTTCAATTATACTTTATAATTTAAAATATTATAAATTAAATTATAGTTATACTCTTAATTTGTCCTAACATTGCACTGATTCTTGAAAACAGGCACACCTGGGGTCATCTAGAATTCCCAGATCTTTTCCCTGCAAACACAGATCTCCCTGGACTTGTTGTACACTTAATTATGTTTTAATATTTTCCCCTCTCTCTTAGACTTCACAAAGCTGTAAGCCTTTCAGATTTGGTACTTCCTCCATTTCACCCCCGGAAGTATTGAGGTCAACTCTCAGTTATCAACCTTAGATTCGACTTCTCTAGAAATCAAATTTACAAATTTCGAATGAGCACTTGAGAATTTTTTAATTAATTGCTGGTAACTACATGAAGTCAAATGCTTTGCTTACATTTTTATGTCCAATTTTAAGTTCTACTTAGATTTCAAGGTGCAGTGTGAATAAGTTTGATGAGAAATCTGTGAAGTAAGAAAATACCTATTTTCTTTTAATTGACTATATATTATATATTTTGCTGATGTCAAAAATATAGCTTCTAATATAATTGAATTTGAACCCAAGGCAAGGAGAAACAGAAAGTTCAGTGTCAAGGTAATTCTGTTGTAGTAGCACAATTTATTTTAAGTTGTTATAACTCAGGGCTTCAGATTGTTATTGCCCGATGCTAGAAGGCTAAGAGCATCATCAATCTTTAAAAATTATTTTCTAGCACATATTCAATTCAAAACATTATGTTCTCTTCTTGTAAAATTAAGCATGTTAACACTGAAGTCCTTGGCTGGTTAATACTTTGGTTCCTGACCTTTAAGGGGGTAAATTATGAACCTTTTTTGCAAGAGACAGAAATTGAAATTTTTGCCTCTAAATTTGGAGTTAACACAAACTTGATTTAGTTAGTGTTAGATATAGCTGCTGTAAAAGCCTTTCCCCCTACTCCACACCAAATAACAGTGGCTTGAGGAAGAAAATAGAAGTTTATTTCTCAAAGAAAAGTCTGAGCTGGTGTGGCAGCTCTGCCCCATAGAATTTTTAAGACCCAGAGTCCTTTTGTCTTGTGCTCCACCACCTCCAGTGTCTTGCTCTCATCCAAAAAGTCTGGAATGGCTCACCACAGGTTCTGCATTCCAGACAGCAGGAGGGTGGAAGGGACTAGAGTAGAATGTAAATTTCCATTTTAAAGGCATCACAAATCCCTTTGGCCAAAAGTTAGTCATACCTGCTTGGGAAGCTCAAAATACAGTTTTTAGCGGAGTGGCCATGTGGTCTGCTAAAAATTCTCTTAGTAGGTAAGAAGAAGAGACAGGTATGGGTACAACCAACAGTCTCTGCCACACCATTGAGAGTTCCTCTTCTGGGTAGTAAAATTGATTACTCTGTGGTCAGTCCTCTGCCAGGCAGCAAGAGGGGTTCATGGTGAACTCAGGAAGATAAGACAAAACCATTGGGAAAAATCATTGCCTTGTACTGTTAAATATAAAATTAGTAATGTATAAATTAGTAACATATAAAAAGTGACCACTTCTGACAGGGATCTGAAGCATCCTCAGACAAGTAGGATTTGAGTAGGAACGAAGGCTAGATAATGTTTGTTGGCAGAGCAGTATGGAAAACTCAAGTGCAAAAGTTCACATATTGGAGAACATGGGATGTATTCTGGGGCAATAAATAGGGTCATTTGGCAAAAGCAGATTTATCTGTGGGATTGATCAGTATTGCAACTAGTTATATTATCTATGCCCAGACTCTTAAGAGCTTTGAATGCTAGACCAGGCCATTTCATATGTTTGTTTTTAGCACTTTTTTGTTTGTGTATTTATTTCTGGAGGCACTTGAATTTTATTCAGTGTTTTTGAGCACGAATGTGATACAGTCAAAGCATGCTTCTTCTTCTGATTGTCATGCATTTAAAAGAATTTGAGAGGAAAGAATCTGAATTTAGGTAATAGACTAACACAGAGACTACCTCACTGTGGCAGTAGAGATGCAAAAAGAAGGCTTCAGTTGAGGTGAATTTTGAAAAATGTGAATTGAAGAACCATATCAAGAGAACATAATTAAACATTGAAATGGTATAGCATGAAATATAAGTAGGAACTCTATTGTTACTTTTGTGCATGTAATTAGTTCTTATCAACATTGCAAATATTTAGTATGTATCATTTGTGTGGTTATATTTTACACCTTAAGAGTGTGCTAGAGATATTCTTGTTATGAATACTCAATATTAAAAGTTTTGTGTAATCAGTTTGGTAAAAGTTGATTTTTTAAAAGTAAAGACTTTTTAAACTGCCCAACCATTTGGAGATTTGTTTCAGTGTACTAAAGACATGGTATACTACTGAATCCTGGATTATTGTCCAGTTGTAAGTTATATGTATAATATAAAAAATGGTGATTCAAGAGAGCTGTCATACAAAACGGTGACCGTTGTTAACAGTGTAGTGTATACATGAAAATTGCTAAGAGTAGATTTTAAATGTTTTCACTGCAAAAAAAGTATGTGAGGTAATGATGGTTAATTCAGTTGACTTCATCATTTTCACAATGTATACATAAAACATCATGTTGCACACCATAAATATACACAATTTTTGTCAATTAAAAAAATTTTGAAAAAGAATGGTGAAAAATAGTGGCTTCTATAAAGAAATATGCTAGAAATATCTACCAAAAGTCATTAAAATGTTAATATCTTGGAATTTATCCTCAAGAAAGAATATAACCTGAGGAAAGAGTTATATTTAGGAATAAAAGATTGGTTAAATAAACTATATCCTATCAATTCAATGGAATATCATGTAGCCATTAAAATATTAAGAAGAAAAATAAGTAGAAATATGGAAAATATTTGATTTAATGTTAAGTAAAAAAAGAATAATAAATTATATACCACTACTAGAACAGCTATATGAAAACTCATATATATATAAAAACTAGATAATATATAAAAATAGTAGAACATTGGTAAAATATACATGGTGTTTCTTTTTAAAATTATTTCAAATTTCTTTTAGGATTTTTAAAAATTGTGGTGGTAAGTTTCTCCCCCCCCTTTTCTCTGCCCTCATTGCCCCAGGTTACACGTATGTCTTTGGCTTTTCTTTTCTTTTTTCCCCCTGCCAACATAACGTAATGTCATTCTATTAGTTGGCAAAGAGCTATAATGGTTTACGGGAGTAGATAGGGGTTCCCCAATCTGATCATTGAGAATTTCTCTCATGGTTTATTTTAGAATTTTTATAGGTTTACTTTTTTTTGGCTTTTCCTTTTGACCAAATGGGCTTATAATTCTAAGTACAACACTAAATCATTTCTATATCTAAACTGTAGCACTTTGAAATTTAGGAGTATTTTTACCCATTTGTCATGTCTTTTATGCTGTGGTTAAAAAACAAAAATCACATCTGGGGCCATTTTATTGCTTTCAAGGGACTGCATCTTCAGTCTACATCTTAGATAAAGTTCTAATGAGTTTCCTCAAAAGAGTTTTTAAAAATTGCTGGAATGGTCTGGTCGTAGTATGCTACTCACTAAATCTGTAATGAATAAGTGTTTGAAGCCACAGTAATAATTTTTCATGCATGTGATACTGTCTTAATAATTCTGTTGTGGCTGTGGGCTTTATTGATTTCTGTCCCACTTCTGTGGCATGAAATGAAATGTATTATCCCACTTAAACCATTATGGTTTCCTTTTGAATTACATATTCACTACTTGATCCTGTCATCAAGCTGCTTCCATTTTCTGTAATGTGGCGTTCAGTCTGAGATTTACAACTTTAGTGCTCACTGCAGTCTAAGTCAAAACAGGACAAGTAAATTCAGATCGGAAAGGTTGGTAAGAAAATATAATAGAAGGTTAGACTTTTAAAGAATCACTTCTCTCATTTAGTATGTTTGCTGGTTTGGGGTTGTCTTTCTTCTTAAGAACTGTAGGAATGCATTGTTGATGTGCATGCTTGGGGAGAGAAGAGGGCAAAGCTTGAGAAGCGTGGAACCTCTCTGTTTGATCTCCCAGCTGATGTGGACAGCTTGGCCCCACCCTCTCCTCCTGGCTTTCTTCCCAGCCTTTTGCCATTTCTTTTTAAGCTCTTTTGTTTTAAATATTAGAATTTCTTAAAGCTTGCCCCTAAGGCCCTCCTCTCTTTTCACTTAAACTCTTACCTTAGGCATTTTCATCAATTTCTGCAGTTTAACATGCCATCCGCATGCCAAGACTTTCCAAATCAATAGCTCCAGCTGAGTTACTGAGCTCCGGTCCTACACTGTCCACTGCCCTGTTGTTAACATCGCCGCTCACACCTCACGCGTGCCCCCTCGCCCAAGTGAGCTCGAACTTTCTCCGTAAACCTTGTCATCTCCTCCATCTCTGTAAATGGTGCCTGCGTCCATCAAGTTGCTTATGGCTGTCACGTGGGAATCAGCATTTTTCCCCTCACCCCCTGCTTTTATCCTCACTGTATCCATTTCAGTTCTACATCCAAAATACAAATTGACTCTGTCCTCTTTTGTCTTTCCCCACTGCAGCCATCCTAGCTCAGACAGTCCTTATCTCACAGCTGGACTCCTGCCTGGTCTCCTCCTCCAGTTCCGTCACTCCCACCCCTGGACCCCTGATTCCTGATCTAACAAGCCTGGTCATGTGTTCTAAATCGGCTTGTGTCTCTTGCTGAAACCCTTCAGTGGCTTCTCTTTGCTGCTAGGATGGTACACTCTCTAGCCATACCAGTTGTCTTTTCCAGGATTTACTCACCTCTTTTTCATCTCAGGACTTTTCACATGCCCTTTCCTATCTTTATATTTCTTACATTTGTCACTTCCTAAGACAGGTTTTCCCTTATGCCCCAACCCCCCAATCCATTGTTATACTTAATATTGTATTTTCTCTCTCAGACACTTTCCCTTTTCCTCCCTCCTTCCCTCTCCATCTCCCTCTCTCTCCCTTCCTCCCTCCCTCACTCTCTCTTTCTCTCTCTCTCTCTCTCAGAGTAAACTGTAAGTTCCTCAAGGACAGAAAATGTGTGCGTGTGTAGACTTTTTAACCACTGACCCCTAGCACTTAATATGATACTTGGGCATACAATAGGTGCTTCATATTTGCTGAGAATGAATAGTTTTGGCTTACTGAAATTAACTTTTTGCAGACTTGGCCAGTCTACTAATGACCGCTTCAGAGATTATCTTAGCCAGAAGCAGTACAATTATTACGTGTCAACTAAAAAGGGAAAAAAAAAAGAAACCGAATTTTTAAGTAACACAAGACTTTGAGAAGACAGTGAACTGAGCTCTTTATTACATCTTGTTATATAGATACAAATAAAGTGTGGGAAGATGTATATGACCATTAATTAAAGAAATCAAAAGCATGAAAAAAAATCACTAAATAACATTTACAGGTCTAGCTAAGCTTATGGAGGGAAAAGGAAAATTATTTTACATAAAATTTTGCCTCTTGAAATTTAAGCGCAACACTGGAAAACAATTTGAAGAGCGTAATCCTAACAAACTTTACCACCAATTACCTCACAAAAATTTCCTCTGGCATAAATAAATTATGGAGGCTAATGGCTCCATAATGGTAGTAACAGAGTGAAGTTTCAGAAATATGGGTAAGACATAAGAAAACGTATCATTGTATGTATCAAAAATTCTATTTAATTCCCTTTTAATTCAAAATTACTTCGTAGAAAAGCAACCAAACTTATACTTCATTGGAAATGTTTAGAAAAATATTTTCAGTGTGTTACTTTTAAGAGTATTGGTAAGATTTATTGAAGACCAACAGTAACATTAAAACCACACCCAAAATAAATGTTGTACTATCCTGCCATGGTGATCTACACTAAAATATCACCAGGTTATATTGTACAATTTATCATTCAAAAATGGAAGAACTTGAGATTAAATCAATAACTGAAAATATAACAAAAGATACTTCTTAACTATGTAAAATTTTAATCTGTGAGAAGGATGTCATGAGAATTTTGGCATATAAAAACAAAGAAATGATAGACTCTCAGGAAATTCTGAGATTTATATTTGATCCAAAAAATGTTAGTAGATCTTTTTTTCCATCAAATGCTTGTAGGTATAGATCTCACTGGTAAAGGAGGCACTCGGGTCTCAGTTGATGTACCTGTGGGTATATAGGTGTGACCAGAGTTCCTGAATATGAACACTCTAAATCACAAATTAGAATTTCTCATGCAATTTAAATTATATGTATGGAGGATTTGGAGTGGGTACAAAATTCCCCAAGTTGGATGCTCTTCCCTCAGGGCTGCCATTTGCAGGGAATTTCATGTACATATTCAGACATGCACACTTGCACAACTGCTTATTATAGAAATATTCTTGGTTACTGAATGTCTAACAGACTTCAACATACAGGGTTTCCCATATATGGGGAAAAGTGATTCCACCCACTCTCCATGCCTTGGCACGTCATGATGCCAGCCCTTACATTTATTTGACTTTCAGAATTTAAATAGACAGTGATATAAATCAGAAGTTCACGTTTCATCTACTGGCATTAAGTAACTAAATCATCTTGCTCATGATGAGGAAGGTAAATCCTTTTCAGTTTGGCTACAGAATGGAAATGGCATTTATTCTAATCCTATCTAAGTTATATTGGCAACAAAATGATCTATTTCTATGTTATAAAAGATGAGGAAGCAGAAGAGAATACAACGAAGTTAAATGGTTTGGCAAAGATCAGCCAAGATGGAAGTAGAATCCAAGTCTCTCTGGAGTCCCTGCTCCGATCAAAGTTTCATCTTAGTGAATGTCACAGCATTATAAAGTGAAATGTATCTCACCACACATGTGCGTAGAGAATTATTCTCAGTAGATAGCTTCTTCTATTTTTAAAACATGTCATGTTTTGAGATTTTAAATTTTCAGTTTTATTCTGTTGTATTTTAAAATCTCTTTCTTATAGATTTGAACTGCAACAGGAATTGAAGAGTTACTTTGGCATTTTTCCATGTGCATTCTTATATTGATCTTATCAAATATGTTCCAAGAGGGTCACTTGTTTTGCACAACAATTCTATAAACTAGCTGTCTATAAGAGGCAGTTCATTAAAAATTAATTTTTAAATGAACTTTAGATGTACTGTATAGATTTTTTTAAAGACTACAATGTTAGAGAGAACATACATACAAAATATTTTCTTTGCCCAGTAGTGGCAATAATAGCTAATATTTATTGAGCCATTACTCTATAACATGCTATTCCAGTTATTGACTATTTTTTAATTTTAATTTTAAAAAATTTTATTTTTATTAGATGTTGAAAGATTATAGTTGTATATATTTATGGGGTGCAAAGTGGTCCTATAATTTTTGAATACAGTATGAAAAGACCAAATTAATATATCCATCACCTCAGATATTTTTTGTGATAACATTAGAGATCTACTCTCACACTATTGAAATGTACAGAACTCAATTATTAGCTGTATTCACCATGTTGTGCAGCTGATCTTTAAAAAAAAAGCAACTTATTCCTCCTAAGTGAGTCTTCATACCCTTTGACTATCATCTCCTTATTCCCGCCACCCCACAGCATCTAATAAGCACCACTCTCCTCTTTGCTTCTGTGAGTTCAGCTGTTTTTCAATAAAGTCCTTATCAATACTCCCATGTCATCTGTTATAGATACAGGAAAACAATCCTAAAATTCATATGGAACCACAAAAACATCCCAAATAGCCAAGGCAATCATGAACAAAAAGAACAAAGCTAGAGGCATCACACCACGAGATTTCAAACTGCTGCATACTGCAAAGTGATAGTGATAAAAACAGCATGGTTACTGGTGTGAAAGTAGACACATCAGCCAGTGGAACAGAATAGAGAGCAGAACAGAATAGCTCATCTGTGGTCAGTTGAGCTTTGACACAGGTGTCAAGAATATAATGGGAAAGGATGGTTTTCAATGATTGGTGTTGGGAAGATTAGATAATCATATGCAAAAGAATAAAATTGGAATCGTGTCTCACACCACGTAGAAAAATCAATTCAAAATGGATTAAAGACTTAAACATAATATCCGAAAGTGTAAAACTACTAAAGGAAAACATAGAGGAAAAACTGCATGACCCTGTGTCTGGGCAATGATTTTTTGCAGTTAGTTATTAATTTTTATTTTAATCTTCAAAGCAATTCCATAAGGTATGTTGTTATTCCTATTTTATGGATAAGGAAGCTAATGCACAGAGTGATTAAATAACTTGCTAGAAGGTGATGAAGACAGTATTTGAAACTATCTGGCTCCAAAAGCCACACTTTTGACCTTATACTACCTTCCAAGAATCCTTTTATAGTGTGACTTCATTAACACATTAACTGCCATGCAAGTTGTATTTCACTCACGCTGGTTTTGAGCCCAGGGGCTTGTGAAGCATATGTAACTCACACGTCTCTTCACCTTGAGGGGCTGCATGAACTATTTTCCAAATCGCATATAACTCACACAGAGAAAACAATACAAAAAATAACAGAAGGATTGTTTTTTTTTTCGAAGTTTTGATTCTGTTTTCATAATAAAACACCGTGGCCCCAAGGGAAAAAAAATTCTTTTCTAGCGTGGCAGTTAGTGCGTTAAGTAACTTTGCCCTTGAAATGATTTCGACTCATCTTGGAGCTCACTACAAATTTGATATTATTTGATGATTATGTGCTTTAAAATATATTTATGACTGAATTCTTGAACAACTTCTCTACCCACTCACATTTTTACTTGGAAATAATTTATAGAACTGGCTAAAATTTAAAATCGATGTAGAGACTGTAGTAACAGAGGAAGCTCAAAACCATCTTTCTTAGTCCTCTAAATTCTTTATGTACCATTTAGCCTGATTTCTGCTGTCTAAACATACAGTGTCTCCTGTTTTCCAAAACTACTATTCCTTATAAAAATTTCATAGTGTCACATCTAAAATATCTAAGTTTAGTTTTAATGTTTGATACAGGTTTAATTTATTTTTCTTCTCAAATAGTAGATACAGGGTATTTCTCAAGTGGTTTTTAACCAGATTTCATGAAGTAAGCTTTTAAGGCAGATTTTCAAAATAACCCAAAGGATAAGTTTTGCATTTTACTTACAGCTGGGAAGAGAAAAAATAAGAGCAATTTGTAACTGAATATAATTTATAATGGTGACGAATGGTCTCATAGCTTCCTTGTCATTTCTCTTAGTGACTAACAATTGCATCATTCCTCTAACTTAAAGTAAACATATGAGCAGAAGCTTTCCTGGGGTTTTAGAAGTATAGTTACTGTCCAAATACAGGTGACCCTTGAACAACGTGAGATTAGGGGTGCCAACCTCCCGCCTCCAAGTCGAAAATCCACATACGGCTGGGAGCAGAGGCTCACGCCTGTAATACTAGCACTTTGGGAGGCCAAGGCGGGAGGATCGCTTGAGGATAGGAATTCTAGAGCAGCCTGAGCAAGAGCAAGACCGTGTCTCTACAAAATACAGAAAAAGTAGCTGTGCGGGTGGTGCGCGCCTACAGTCTCAGTTACCGGGTAGGCTGAGGCAGGATGATCATTTGACCTCAGGAGTTTGAGATTGCAGTGAGCTACGATGACGCTACTGCGCTCTAGCCCTGGAGATAGAGGCTCTCAAAAAAAAAAATCCACATATAACTTTTCACTCCCCCAAAACTTAACCTGCTAATAGGCAACTGTTGATGGGAAGCTTTACTGAATAACATAAACAGTCAATTAACATATTTTGTATATATTATATGTATTATATACCATATTCTTACAATAAAGTAAGGTAGAGAAAAAATGTTATTGAGAAAATATATTTACTATTCACTAAGAGGAAATGGATCATCATAAAGGTCTTCATCCTCAATCTTCACATTGAATAGGCCGAGGAGGAGGAGGAGGGGTTGGTCTTGCTGTTTCAGGGGTTGCAGAGGCAGAAGAAAATCTGCAAGAAGTGAACTTGTGCAGTTCAAACCAATATTGTTCAAGGCTCAATTGTATGTACATTTTTATACAGGTAATTTATATAGACTTAAATGTTTACTTTTAAGTTCATTCTTACACCTCATGTTGATACTGTTTATTTTCCTATGTGCATTTATTTTTGCTACTATTTATAGTAGCACATACTATACGCCAATAGGAAGTTCAAGTTCCTGTTATTTGAGATCAGGAGACGTCTTAAGAATTCGATATATGGTCTCTGCATCCTAGCGTGCTGTGGTTGTGGCATTGGGAATCTGGGCAGAGAGAGCAACTTATGTTGGGTTAAGATGGTTCCATTAAGTTCCATGTAATATCCTTCAGTCCTAAACCTCCAAATCACTTTAAAAAATAGCAGTAGAGCTACGTACAATGATTTAATGTTTTTTCTGTGAAATGTTAGAAAGTAAAAGAAAAAAGTTAACAAGTTAATCTAAAATCGGTGAATAAAAAGCTGCAGCATAATTTATTTCTATGTGTTCAGTAAGAAAACTATGTTTGGGGAATACTTTTCATAGTTTAGCTGATTGTACAATAGCCTCTGAATTCTTACTGTCCTTAAATGGCCAAGTCAGAGAGCGTCTTTGCGGATTAAGTAAAACACAATGAGCAATCATCTGCTCTGTGGTTACTTTATTCTTGCTATTTTCTTATCTTACATAACCCTGTATTACTGTAGCAGGCACACAAATGATGTGATTCTGTAGTTTAAAGGAAGGAAAAGAGCTTCGGTTTTCATTAGTTTTTAAATATTCCTTCTGAAGAATCACTGTCATTTAATTTCTGTGCCTGGTACTAAGCAGCAAATGCGCAGGGTATCCAGGCTACCAATTTTACCTAACAGTTGGCGTGACTATTGCAGGAGCTTGTGGTATTTCCTGTTATCGTGGTTATTTAGAGAAATTTTATTTTGCTCTCACTGTCTAGATTTCTAGTCCCTCCCTTCCTCTCGTGAGTATAATACTGATAATAATAACCTGTTTATGCATTGATATGTATACATACAGTAACAACCTGTGGTTCTATTGAAAGGTGATCCACTGGTAGAATCATGGTATAAACAAAGAGGCATTGGTTACAAAGTTGTCAGTGTAGGTCACTTAAGCCTGTGACTTTTGGATTGTTTGGGTTTATTCCGCTTTTGCTCTGTTTGCCCGCATGCTTGTTATTTGCTCATTTCTGGGCTAAGCTCATTGTTCGGCAGATAGTAAATATAGATTGGTCTTTAAACTGCTTTGGTGACAAAATATGATAACAGTATGTTATCTAATGCTTTTGATCAAAACTATAAAAGCAAAGTTCTTTTCCCCTGGAAAAGAAACAGCCATTGTGCCCATATCCTTGAGGGGAGCTTCTCACTTAACAGAGCTTAAAGCTCACTTACCTGTTCCATTGCCCGTCTGTGTGCCACACACTACCCACTGGCAAGATGTATTAAGAATACACATCTGTGCTACACCATCTGGCTTTGGTGGGCCTAAGGAAACAAAATTGTCTGAACCAGGACTCTCCCTGTGTAGAGTACCTCCACCTCCTACCTTGTATGCATCTTTAAATAAGACCAAGTCAATTTGGCTTTGATTTGAAATGCCTTTTATACTCAAAAATGGTGGTGGTTTTGTTCTGCTATAATGAGAATGCTACCCCCAAACAACCAAATGAACTCTTAAAATGATTGCCTTATAGTTAGCTCAGCTCTGGTGTATTTGTATTCTTGGATTAGAATTTGTTGACACATGACTTAAATCACTGCTTTTTATGTGTTGGGGAATGTACACACTTATTGAAGTAGTGTTCTTTAAGAATGAAAAAGGATCAATAAGTTGTTTTTTTGAAGGCTAAAGTAGCCTTATTGATTTACAACCTGTTTGACATATCTCTCCATAACCTAAACTGTAGAACTCATTTTCCCAATACATGTGGGATATTTTTTAGCATAAAAAGCTGTGTGTATTATCATGTTATTATTCCTAATATGATTCTATAGGCGGCATTCTCCGATATGTGCTTTTAGAAAAGCTGAGTTTACCCTGTTACATGACCAGATGACATTTCTTCTGATGGCCTATATTTGTATAAATACAAAAATTATTTCCTAAGCTTATTAATATTGTTATTCAAGTATTAGAGGAGAGTTTAGTTTTCATTCTGTTATTTTTAGATATGTCATCTGATTAAAAAATCTTTATGATAATGTCCTATTCAGCTTTGAATTTTAATTCATTATTTTTTGTTTTAAACTAACCATGATCAAAAATTAGTGGTATCTAGAACTAATTGTCTTGTTTAACGTACAGTTCCACTGAAAAACATAATATACTAATGGGATTTCTAATGCATAAGCTCATCATACTGGTTCACTGAGTGTATAATCTTTGGCCTGAAAGATATGGCTTTCCATGTGTGCCATTTTGTTCTTCTGACTTTTCTCTGTAGCACGTATTACTACCCTTAATGTCCGTGTGAACAGATTGGCACAGAGTTGGTGTTCAGAACTGGGCAAGTGGTAGGTGATGGGAGCAGGGCAAGACCAGATCCCCACTTCACCTGCTTTCCCCATGAGATTGAGGGTGACTCTTTCTACATTGTGTGCTACCAGTGACTATGTTCTGCCTTTGGATAATCAAATACCCACATCTGAGTGTTTGTCTCTGTGTCCTCTGAAAGCAGTGGTTCGGTTTATGATTTTTAGCAAGATCCCTGTGGATTATGCATTCCTTTTGGTTAATAGGTATAGATATATCTGAAAGCTCTACTTTTACATTTTAAAGTTTGTCAGGATTCACATTTTCTTTGGTGTGAGTGAATATGGTGAATCTCATAGTAGTGTAATTACAATAAAAACATTTCAGATTTGAGCCTCAAAAAGATTGCTCTGATGGATTCAGTCCATAAATAGGACAGGTGGGTGGATGGGTAATCTTAGGTGGGTTTCACTGACTAAAGTGACTTTTAAAGAAGTGATTGGAGGACAGACATTTGGCGGATTAGTAGGTTTGTTCCAAGCGTAGGGGGTGGCTTGAAAGAAGATATAGGCAAGAGTAGGCGAGGGAGACAAAGGATTCGTTTAGGAGAAAAGAATGGGGAATGGGACAGGATGTGGGAGGAGAGAGATCTGACATAAGAATTGGAGAGGAGTCGTGGAGCCATTTGAAGACAAAAAAAAAGTTGTGCTTTAAATGTTGAGAGCCAACATTCTGATTAGAAGAAGAGGTGTGGTGAACTTATACCCCCCAAAAGAAAGAATGCTGACAGTTTAGTAAATTTCATTGTTGAATAAAAAAGATGGCGAATGGGCAGAGCAAAGAATGAAGTGATTATTAAGTAGGTAATCACATAATTTATCCAAACCAGGTCACTTTAAGAAAGTAAAAGGGGACATTATTTAATAGTTATGCTGAGACAAAATACACAAACTGGGACTGTCCTGGCCAAATGAGGACATGTGGCGATCCCATTATTATTAAATAATTAACTTAGAATTCATTAATAGACCATAAAGGCAGGAAAAATTAAAATACTGAGTTTTGATAGTGATAATATCATAATACTCTTTTAAAAAAAAAAACCCTATAAATGAGAAAGTGTGAGATTCCAGTGAGGACTAGGAGGAACAATTTCTGGGGTTGATTGACAGATGTTGATGTTTTCATTGCAGTGTGCATAGCGCTTAGGTGTTGAGTCAGGTTGCCTAACCTTGAGTTCTATTTCTGCCACTGACCTGCTGGTAATCTTCAGCAAGGAAGATGGAGATAGTAGGGGAGACCTGCCACTTTGGGTTGAGGTCAGGTTTAAATGAGATAATGTGTACAAACACTTAGCACAATGCCTGTCACATCCTAAGCACTCAGATGGGCCTATTACTGTTTTTCCTTCTGTTACTGCAATGACCACTACTATTATGTTTTAGTGGTTAGCACATTTTCAATTTGAAGATAAATGCTTCAAGCTTTCTGATGTTGCTGCTAGCCTTCTGCCTTTTATTTTTAGTAATAAGTCCATAATTAAATAAATTTGAAAGACTATTTTTCATATTAGCTTGAATATATCTCACATCACACCTTCTACCTATCTAGGCCTTTCTCACTTATGAGTAGACAGGTTTTCACAGTCATATAATCGAATTATCGAATATAGTAATTCTCATTTGCATTCCAGTCTTAAAGACTTTTTTTTTTTTTTTTTTTTTTGAGGCAGAGTCTCACTTTGTTGCCCTGGCTAGAATGAGTGCCATGGCATCAGCCTAGCTCACAGCAACCTCAGACTCCTGGGCTCAAGCAATCCTACTGCCTCAGCCTCCCAAGTAGCTGGGACTACAGGTATGCGCCACCATGCCC